>CAKNWW010336775.1:0-11247 GCA_932074435.1 Andricus kollari | reverse complement strand
ATCTTTCAGCATATATATTATTATTTCTTAACTCAAGTTCTGCACATAAACTTCGTAAACTTATGATATTTTTTATAAGAATTGAAGCGTGCTCTTCAACAATGCGTTTTACGTCAATTTGCTTGAAATTGAGTTAGCAGCGGAATTGTATTCTACGAACATTCCTGAATCATATTCAGTCACAATATGTGGTGTTCCGCAAACAAAGAGCTCACTTTGTTGATCGTAGTTTAGGAGATATTGGTGTTATTGTGAACAAAGGTCAAAAGTATCGATCTGAGACCAAGGATCACAGCGCAAAAGAAACTCAAAAAAGGAGAAATAGGTAATTTTCTCTCGAAAATAGGGGAAAGATTGAACATTTATTTTTACATGCCATTCAAGAATTTATTTTTAAAAATTGGATATACTTAGGTCGTTGGAAATCCATTCACAGTGATATAAAAAAGTATGAAAAAAAAGTATTTAATTACACAATTTTAATATGTTTAGCATCGTTCTCATAAATGTTTCTTTCCAAGATGTGTCATTTCTTTCTGACTATAATTAACACTTTCTATGTAAATTTAAAACTACACTCTTCAGTAGAGCGAAGTAAAAATGCTAAAATTAATCGAATCGTTTGAGCTGAAGGGATAGCAATTTGTGGGTCGACATCTAAAACAAGTATAGAAAAAAAAAGTATAAAATTCAAAAAATAATTTTTGCTTATTTAGAATTTTTGAAAATGTACAGAAATTTTTTTTTGGATTGATTCGAACCTGAAATTTTTTCAAAAGTTTTTTTTCTTGGTGTTTATAACGTTCCAAAATCGAAAAAAAAAATGAAATCCCAAAAATCCTAAATCACGACAAAAGTTTTTTCGGAAACAGCAAAATGATAAAATGTTTCTTTGCTTCAAGCTAAATTAATTTCAGATTCGACATATTCAACTTTTTTTTAAATGTGTGCATATGTTCCAAAAAAAAAACATCTTTTTGCACATTTTCAAAACATTGTTATTGGGAAAAAAATGTATGTTCAAATTCGGTAATTTTTTATTATTGTTCCCAGGTAAAAGCTGTAAATATAACAAATTCGTCATAATTTTTTTAACCAATAGGAAAAATTCATAAATAATTTATTTAAGTGCTATAATTGCTTTAATTATTATTCAATAATGGGTAAAATTACTAATTTCAGAGAATTTTTCGCGTAATTCAAATATTGTATTGTCAAATATCGCATATTTAAAGAGAAAAGGGGAAAAAGGGGACGTTTTTGAGAATAGGGGAAAAAGGGAAATTTCAAGAAAAAAGGGGAAACCAAGAAAAAAAGGGGAAGACTGTTCAACCTGTTAGACTTTCGATGGGAAATAATACTTCAATCTATACACTACCTCGTACAAAATATACTTATGTCCTGGAAGTAACTGAAAGTGGATAAGTATTATATTGGAACAAAAAATTGAACATAAATTACAAAAATTTAACAGAAGTTTACAAATTTAAGTTAAGCATGACTTAAACTGTCGGTAACTTATCCTGCTATATGCCCTATATGTAACTGCAGACCTATAAAGTGAACCCTTTACCTTGCGCAAAATTACCGGCAATGAAAATATTATTCATAATGGTATTTTGTTTAGTCTTGAATATATTGTACATACATGCATCGATGTATGTCATCGACGTACATCAATTTTCTACTACTGCTTCACAGTGGGCCATGGCAAGCTAAAAACTGGCCAAAAACGAACTTGAAAATCTAGCTACCCGCAATTTTTCCTCACAAACAGAACAATTAAAAGTACACAAAATATAAAATATTTTGTTGATTGAACAGTTCCTATTTCACTAACATTGGGGCAAAGTTAAAGAACATGTTCAAATTTTGATATGACCCAGCGCCCGGGTGCAGTGTAAAATTGCCCCCCCCCCCCGGCAAAAACCCTAGCATTTTCATTATCCATAGACCATTCAAAATTGTTTATAATACATTATAAAACTTATAATAATTAACAATCACGTTGAACGGCTTGCTTTTAGTTCCGCCAATTTTCTAAGTTTGCAATATCAAAGTTTTCTGAAATTGCACGTTCAATTAAAATGACTGCCAAGTTTGACAAGCGACTTTGAGTCATAGTTGACCGCAAGTAATTTTTTATTAGCTTAAGTTTTGAAAATGAACCTACACTTGAGTCTCCAGATACAGACAGTGTTAAAAGGATTCGTAGAAGTACATAAAATTAATTACTACGGTAATTACGGGAAAGCAAATTTGTGTAAATTCTGTTTATGACTTTCCATAAATCTATACATCACTGTAAATTGCCTATCCTCAAAAATACGCCAAATTCGAGTGTTTGAGTGAATAGTTACTGCTGTAAAATTTGTATAAATTGAAACTTTTGAATGTTTGAACCACTGAGAGAAAGTGCCCAAAATCTTGAAACCTTGTAACTTGGTGTTTCATTAAGCAGGGAAATACGAGGATCGGCACGTTTCCGTGAGACTGTAATCCTCCCTCAATAAACCCTTGACGCGGTCAGTTTTAACATCTTGAATTTTCTGTCACTCGGCCTGCTTCATGAATCATCTCAGGACAAATTCCGAGGTCGCCATTTTTCCAAATTTTGAAATGTACATAGATTTTATTTCTGTTAACACCGGAATCTAGCCTGCTCCCTTACCTGCTCCTCAGCGGAGGTCAGTCTTGAACTACCCTCGAACAAATTAACATCTATCTTGCACTGTACCTCGGATCTTATATCTTATTTAACCACTTATTTGTACTAAATTTATGTATCGTAATATATTAATTGTTTGAATAAACAAATTAATCAAACGAACTTTTTCTTTAATATTAGCATGGTTACGCGTGCAAACATTGGTCCTTCGAAACCGGATGAATTTTGAATCAGTAAACACATTTGTACTTTGAATTGAACTTTGATTATTGTGCAATTTCATGTAACCAGGAACTCGGTAAATTAACTTCAGTGATTGTGTTCGTAATCATTTGGCCTTTATAATCACCGGGCACTTGTAATTATTTCGGACTTTGTGAATTTGTGTTAATTTTACTTGGACTTGGACTTAATGAGTTTGCCGACAGGCAACTTTTGTGGTATTATGTGATTGTGTCGAACGTTCTAGTGAGTAGTTAGTGAAAATTAGTGTAGTTCAAGACTCGGACTTTAAATCGTTACATTGAACTTTAGTGTTTCTTCGATCATGTCGAATTAATTACTCTTGAATTAAAAATTTAAATTGTGAATTGTACTTATATTTACACTTTATTTGAATTTGATTTTGAACTTTGCCTTTGAACTTGAAATTGAATTTTGTGTTTGTGAACTGTGGATAATTGCACTACCCAGTCAATCGATTGCAACTGTGAGTGTTAACTTTGAACTCATCTGTGGGATTATAAGGATAGATTTCTCATCTAGGACCTGTGTCGCAGACTTGCTGAGCACTACGTCACTACAAGAACTAACGGTGAGTCTCCAATCTCAATTCCTCCTTTCCTAATCTCTCCTGTATATTTATTACTGAAAAATGGATCCTAAGCCACTATCATAATTGAAAACGGAACGTAGAACTTTCTGGGATAATTTCGATCAAAGTAGCTCGGACGTAGGTATGCTTTGTGTTAAATTAGAGAAATTAGAACCCCTCTACGATGAATTTGATCGTGTACAGATTTTAATTGAATTACGTCCAGATACTAACACTGAGAAACTACGAGAGCAAGAAGAAGAAAAACGCAAAAGTTTCGAAAATGGATTTTGCGAATTAATTGCGTCTGTTAGAGCTCACATTAATAAAAAAGATCAGCCCGCTATTGAAAGAACCGCTTTGTCTCCGACTCCGATTAGAATTGCAGGTTCTCCTCTTACAATGAACAGCGACTCTGGTTATCGCTTACCAAAAATGCCATTACCGACCTTCGATGGCACTTTCGACAACTGGATCAAATTTCGCGATTCCTTCGAAGCAATTGCTAACGGCAGAGATATTGCAAAGATTGACAAAATTTCATTATCTAAATCAGGCCCTTCAAGGGGATGCAGCTCGCGTAATTCAGTCTTTAGGCATTTCGGATACAAATTATGACATTGCGTGGAAATGTCTAAAGGACCGATACGAGGACTCTGACGCGCTTATTCACCATCATACAAAAGCACTTTGTGAATTTAAAGTAATTTCAAAAGAATCTTTTGTTGAATTGCGACAGTTTATTGACAATATTAATAACAATTTGCGTGCGTTAAAAGAACTTAATGAACCTAATGACTCGTGGGATACGCTTTTACTGTATCTCATGAGTAAAAAATTAGATTCCAACACTAAACGTGAATGGGAAAAAAAGCAAGCGACTTTCAGTGAAAAAACAAAATTGACGGATTTTTTAACCTTCTTAGAGAATCACTGTAAATTCCCGCAACGGTCTCACATCGAAAAACAAACATCTCCCGCGAACTCTCAGAGCAAATCGAATGCGGCCAATCACAACAAAAAACTAAGTGGCTACATTTCTTCGCATGTGGCTACAGAAAAATCTGCATGTGTGTTATGTACAAAAACTCGCGCACTTTATGACTGTACAGAATTTAAGAAACTTCCCGTAAGCGAGAGATTGAGCGTAGTTAAAAAATTTTACCTGTGTTTTAACTGTCTTTTCTCCGGACATAGAAATAAGAATGGTCAATCAGGTGCATGTAGGAAATGTTCTAAAAAGCATCACACATTAGTTCACATTCAATATAATACTCCGTACAAGAAATCCGAACCAAATCAATAGCTGCCACGTGAGCATGTCCACTCTCAAACTTCACTTCTTGTAGGATCAGAGCAAAACAAAGATCACGATGAAGATCCGTACGTAATATTATCTACCGCAATTGTTTATATCCAAGACCGAAAAGGAAAGTTACACGAATGTAGAGCGTTATTAGACACGGGATCACAACTTCACTTAATAACTCAGGATTTGTGCCGTAAACTCGACCTTCCAACTTGCATGGTTGACATGACAGTTTCAGGAGTTGAGCCGATCGGACTTAAATTACATAAACAAACTCGCGCTGTCATAAAATCTAAACTCGGCGTATATCAAACCTCTTTGCGATGTTTAGTCACTAATCGCATTACAAACTACGTACCAATTTCACCACGAGACTTGGATGGAATCGTCGTTCCGTCAGATATTAAATTAGCCGATCCCACAATTAAAAATGCTCACACAGATCTTCTTGCCGGGGCTGGATTATTTTGGGATTTGCTATGCATTGGGCAGATTAGGCTTCGTCCAGACGGTCCGTTACTGCAAAAAACCTTATTAGGATGGATTCTGGCGGGTAAACTGTCACCATTGAACGCTTCCAAGGACACCAGAACTACGTGTCATCTCATTACTAATCAGTAATTGCACAACCAAGTTGAGAGACTCTGGGAAGTAGAACAGTTTGTCGACAGTAAAGGCAAAGGAACTCTCGATGCAGAAAACCCTTGTGAGCAGCACTTTACATCGACAACAAAGCGCGCACCTGATGGACGATTTATAGTTAATATTCCTTATTCTGACAGGGTTAATGAATTAGGAGAATCGTTCGAAATTGCAGAAAAGCGACTAAACTCCGTAGAGCGAAAACTGCTAAAGGATCCGCAACTGAAGGACGGGTACTTTGATTTTATGAGTGAGTACGAAACTTCAGGCGATATGACAGAGATTCCTCCAGGAAAAATTCAATCTGATGCTCCAACGTATTACATTCCGCATTACGCTGTCATGAAGCCTGACAGTACGACTACGAAGGTTCGCGTAGTTTTCGATGGGTCGTCAAAAACAACGTCAGGATTGTCACTGAACGATGTACAGCACGTTGGACCCACGGTTCAAGATGACCTACTCTCAATTGTCTTGCGATTTCGAATACATAGGTACGTACTTTCAGCGGACGTTGCCAAAATGTACCGACGGACCTACGTCGACGAGAAGCAACGAAGATTGCAGCGAATTCTTTGGAGAACGGACAGCTGTCAACCTATTAAAGTTTTCGAATTGAACACTGTAACCTATGGAACCGCATCTGCACCCAACTTGGCAACCCGTTGTTCGCGGCAACTTGGAGAGGAGACGAAAGAAGAATATCCAACTGCGAGTAAGGCTATCATAAATGACTTCTACGTCGACGATCTTCTAACAGGTGCAGACTCCCTTGAAGAGGCGCGAACACTCAAGGATGAACTTACGTCAATTTTGGATTCAGCCGGTCTATCACTTCGGAAATGGGCGTCGAATGATGAACGAGTATTTTTAACAGCTGACCTCTCAACTAAAGATCGACTGATTCAGGGAGCTAAGGATCCTAAAACTTTGGGACTGCTTTGGAAATCAAATATGGACGAACTTCAATATTCGGTGCAAATTCCAGAGCAGCTGAAAGTGACAAAACGAACTATTTTGTCACTTGTGTCTCAAATTTTTGATCCTCTCGGTCTCGTTGGTCCTGCCACTATACGAGCAAAGATTCTCCTTCAAGGACTTTGGGAACTGAAACTGAACTGGAACGAATCTGTGCCTCAACGGATGCACAGTGAATTGGTAGAATTTCGAGATAAACTGTACAGCCTCAATGACGTAAGTGTTCCAAGATTAATTTTATGTGAAAATCCAGTCACAATAGAAATTCACGGGTTTTGCGACGGTTCTGAAAAGGCGTACGAAGTATCAATCTACATACGCTCGATAAACGATGAAGGAAATATCGCTGTGAATCTCTTGTGTGCCAAATCAAGAGTGGCCCCATTAAAAGGGATCTCATTGCTACGATTAGAACTCTGCGGGGCTCTCTTACTTGCAGAACTCTCGCATAAAGTGATTACTTCACTAAATATGACCTTTGATCGCATATTTTTATGGTGTGATTCCACGATTACACTCACAAATGATTTACACTCAAAATTTCTCACAAATTACACTCTTGCAAATGGGAAACGTACGTAGCCAACAAGACAACAAAAATACAGGAACTGACAAAGGGTGGAATCTGGAACCACGTATCGTCTTCTGACAATCCTGCGGACATTATTTCAAGAGGAATCGATCCATCCGAACTACCGACATTAGATATCTGGTGGCATGGGCCAACTTGGTTATCACAGGACTCTGATAATTTGCCCATTTCAGAAGCTATCAATCTTGAAATCATCCCGGAATTAAAAGAATCTGCATTTCAAATCAAGCTACTGTCACAAAACAAGATTCAACCATCCTCGAACGTTTCTCTTCCTTCGTAAAATTAATTAGAGTACTATCATATTGTTTTCGAATCCGTCATAATTTGGCTAGGTCGACTACCGATCTCAAGATAGGATTTCTCACACCACAAGAATTAAAATACACGAAACTTCGACTGATCAAATTAGCACAGGCAGAATCTTTTCGCACTGAGATTCATTGTATTAAACAAAAAAGGGAACTTGTAAACTCTAGCAAGCTTAAATCGCTCAAACCGATTCTAGACGAATTGGGTCTGCTCAGAGTGGGCGGAAGACTAAACAACGCATCTCTTCCTTTCGATAAAAAGCATCCCATTATATTACCTTCGGATCACTTGTTAAGAAAATTAATTATTAAGGACGAACATAACCGATTAATACACGCTGAATGTCAAAGCGTGGTAGCATCTCTGCTGAACAATACTGGCCACTTTCATGTAAAAACATTGTCAAGACTGTACTTCGAAAATGCGTGCAATGTTTTCGAGTCAAACCAGTAGGCATTGAATACGTCATGGGAAATCTGCCTGCGGCACGAGTCACGCCAGCTCGTCACTTTAACACCTGCGGAGTCGATTATGCAGGGCCTTACCTTGTGAAAGATAGAACTCGAAGTCGAACAACTACTTAGGCGTATTTGTGTATATTTGTATGCTTTGTGACAAAGGCCGTTCATTTAGAGCTAGCGATAGACTTAACGACCTACGGATTCTTGAGTTGTCTTCAACGTTTTATATCTCGGCGAGATCGTCCTCAAAATATATACTCGGATAACGGCACAAATTTTGTCGGCGCTCGAAACGAGCCTAACGAACTTGCGAAATTTTTACTTGATTCTAAACACCAAGAAACTGTAACAAATTTTTCATCTCGAGAGGGAATAAATTAGCATTTTATTCCTTCTCATGCCCCACACTTTGGCGGGTTATGGGAAAGCACTGTCAAATCTGTGAAACACCATTTGAAGCGAGTCATCAGCGAGACTCAACTAACATTTTCCGAATTGTACACAGTACTGACTCAGGTTGAAGCTTGCCTTAATTCTCGTCCTCTGTCATCCTTATCCAACGATCCCAATGACCTTGAACCTCTAACTCCCGCACATTTCCTTATTGGAGAATCATTGGTTGCGTTGCCGCAACCATATTTATCTCACATCCAGCTCACACGACTGGACCGATATCAGCATTTACAACAAATGGTCCAGCACGTTTGGCAACGCTGGCAGAAGGAGTATTTTCACAACCTCCAGCAGAGGTCTAAATGGTCACGAACGAATCTTGATCCTATTAAATTAGGATCCTTGATTCTTTTAAAGGAGGATCACTTTCCTCCTCTCAAGTGGCAGCTTGGACGTGTCACTGAATTGCACCCTGGGAAGGACAACGTGATACGAGTCGCCACTGTTAGAATCGGTGGTTCCAGTTTGCGGCGACCAGTCTCAAAACTATATGTTTTGCCAATCGACGATCCCGTGATCAGTGATTGATATCTGATTCAAATTCATGTGCACTTGTAAAAAATTTTGATTCGCATTTTATTTTCGATTTTATTGTATGAACTGTCTATATGTACTTCTTATTATTTATGGGTGAATTTTTCATAATTGCATCTACTTCTTTGTTTAGAAAGGAGACCTTTCAAAGTGGGCGCAATGTTTGAGTGAATAGTTACTGCTATAAAATTTGTATAAATTTAAACTTTTGAATGTTTGAACGACTGAGAGAAAGTGCCCAAAATCTTGAAACCTTGTAACTTGGTTTTTCATTAAGCAGGGAAAAACGAGAATCGGCACGTTTCCGTGAGACTGTAATCCTTCCTCAATTAACCCTTGACGCGGTCAGTTTTAACATCTTGAATTTTCTGTCACTCGGCCTGCTTCATGAATCATCTCAGGACAAATTCCGAGGTTGCCATTTTTCCAAATTTTGAAATGTACATAGATTTTATTTCTGACAATACCGGAATCTAGCCTGCACTGTACCTCGGATCTTATATCTTATTTAACCACTCATTTGTACTAAATTTATGTATCGTAATATATTAATTGTTTGAATAAACAAATTAATCAAATGAACTTTTTCTTAAATATTAGCATGGTTACGCGTGCAAACATTGGTCCTTCGAAACCGGATGAATTTTGAATCAGTGAACATATTTGTACTTTGAATTGAACTCTGATTATTGTGCACTTTCATGTAACCAGGAACTCGGTTAATTAACTTCACTGATTGTGTTCGTAATCATTTGGACTTTATAATCACCGGGCACTTGTGATTATTTCGGACTTTGTGAATTTGTGTTACTTTTACTTGGACTTGGACTTGATGAGTTTGCCGACAGGCAACTCTTGTGGTCCGGGTGCCATGCATCCATTCGCGCCTGGGTTAAACCAGCCCTGAATTTATTGACATATGCAAATTATGAATACTATGGATAAGTTGAGATATCTGACAATAAATTGTAATATTTATCTTTTTTATTGGCCTACTACTACTGATAAGCAAGTTACAAATCAGCCTTCTTTTTTTTCAAACGGACATCCTAAAAAATGTTGCGGATGAGGCCTACACATTTCTAGTTATACCACTGAACTTATTTGCTTACCATGTCAAATAGTAAGGCTGACAATCTCGCGCAGTGCTTATTGCAATGCAAAAAAGGAGATCTAATTCACTTGCAAACGTAAAACTCAGTTCTTTGCTTACTATGTAATTTAGTTATTCATACAGCTTACATGTTCAACTGTACTATCTCAAATAGTTATTGAAGCTGCTTGTTCTAGTAATTTTTCTTTTTACTATTTGAAATAGCAATGCTGACTTTGGGTTTTGTACATTTTGAGATAACCATCTCATACAGTATCAGAAATCATTTCAGTTGTTTCTTGTACAATGTGAACAAGTAAACTTCAAGTTAACAATGCATGAAAGTGAATCCGAATTTATAGTAGAACGCCTGCAATCAGCCTACCAAAATTTTAGTTTCCAGGACCTTCTACGTTGCGGTTTCAGCCCGTGCAGAAATCGCCCGATTTCGTACGTAATACCGATCTGGCCCCGATCGGGATTCCCGATCTGGCCCTGATCGGTAGAACTCTGTGGCCCATATTTGGGCCAGACCGAGACAGACCAATTTCCGACTGAAGCGCCATCTTCATGCGATTACAGAATTTTCGCTGTTTATTGTTTTTTGATAGTGCAGTGAATTTCGAATATTACTTGTTTATAATATTCTATGAATTACTGAAAATGCCTAAGGCAGGTACGCCACGGTTTCGGAGGCACCGAGCACTAGCCAGTATACCTCGAAACCTGCATGAGGAAAATAAAAGTAAGTAACTACACTCTGCGGCTCATTGAAACCTAACCTTAAATAAATTAATCATTAATTAAGTTGTCTTTATTCAATTTACATAAATGAAATGATTACAGATGGTAATTCAAGTGATCCGGAAGTTAATATTGTTCAATCCGTTCAATTAATGAATTTGGACGAGCCAGAAAATTTGGATCCATTTGAAAGTCAATTTCCGACTTACATCAACGCAGTTTCAAGTAAAATTAGTAGATTTACAATTACATCTTCATTACACGATCGTCTCGTTATCTCGTCCCGTTATTCTATCTTTGCTATCTTCTATTCAGTTTCCAGCGTTTCCGACACACTGTGTGTTCGAAGGTCGCGGAGTGTGGTTATGTCTCTTTTTCCGCGATAAATTTGAGTGACATGATGGGTGATCAATCGCCACGTTGAAACAATGTCGACAATGTGCGCCCAAAAATATGAACTTTTAACAAAAACGAATTAATTTTTAACTAAAACAAATTATTTTCAACCAAACAGTTGCATTAAGAATCAAATAGTTGAACTGTTGAGCAAAAATATCGAATTTTTAAGAAAATAGTTTAACATTTAACGAAATAGTTCACTTTTCAAGCCAAAAAGACGAATTTCTTCAAACACAGTTGAATTTTCA
>CAKNWW010336771.1:0-14940 GCA_932074435.1 Andricus kollari | reverse complement strand
GAAGGCCTTTTCCGGTTTTTTGATATTTTTATTTAAAAATTGCCGACATGTTTGGACTCGGATCCGAGTCCTTTTCAAGGCGTTGTTCTTATTATTATATAACGGAAATTAAAAAAAGTTTCTTAGAAGATTGTGCATAGTTGTCAGTTTAGAAAAGTTTGAAATTTTAAAATTGGATCGTCATAACCTTAAAATTGGTCAAATATTTGTCTCGTAGAAGATAAATCCTAGAGCAAATTATTACATATCCTACATTTTTTTAAAAAAGGAAGTGGCAGAGCTTTGTGGTATGTTAAATTATAGCGACATGACTGCGAATTTGTATGAAATGCAAAAAAAATGCAAAAAAGAATTTCATACAAATTCGCAGTCATGTCGCAATAATTTAACATACCACAAGGCTCTGCCACTTCCTTTTTTAAAAAAATGTTTTTTAATTTCCGTTATCTAATAATAAGAACTACGCCTTAAAAAGGACTCGGATCCGAGGCGAAACATGTCGGCAATTTTTAAATAAAAACATCAAAAAACCGGAAAAGGCCTTCACTACATTAAAAAACTTATTAATATTTATACATTTTTTATATAAATGTATTAATAAAAATGTTTAATTATCTAAAAGAAGGCAAAACAAAGTAACATATTCAGCAATCCATATTAAAAAATAATATTTTTTAATTCAATTAAAAAAAAATAGTATCACATAAACTTTCTTCAAATACTGCCAAGTACCTCTTGCAAATTAAAAATTTCGTATTTTTCCCCAAATAAACATTTTACCTTACTCAATAATAATAGTATTAAGAATAATACATGTAATTCTTACGTGAATATGACTCGAATGCAAGCGGACTTATTCGGAAGTTGAGCCGAGAATTTTTCGTGCCGATTTCGGACGTGGGTGGGGGTAACTGATTTCTCGGAATTGTATTCCCCTTCAACCCCGAGCCCTGACTTATTCGGAGGTTGCACTGTATATTCTTATTCAACTAAATGTAGGGTAGATATTTCCTGATAAAGATTTTTGAAAACTATTCGACATATTTTTTTAAATGATCCATTCTTTTATGAAAGGTGCCAGATTATGGTTTGATAGCAGAAAATACACTTTACTCTTATGGATTCTATAACGCTCGACCCTTGTCTGTAAAAATCGTAATGGCCTATCAACTCTGCTCAGAGCAACTATCGACCCAAAACCACTACGACTATGGTATGAGAGCCGTTAAATCGGTTCTTGTGGCTGCTGGCAACCTCAAGCTGAAGTACCCAAACGAAAATGAAGATGTCTTGATGCTACGGAGCATTAAAGACGTCAATCTACCGAAATTCTTAAGCCCAGATCTGCCACTCTTTCATGTAAGCTTCACATTTCAAATTTCAATACTTCCAAATAGAATTTTTTCTCATTAATTGATCGACATAATTTATTTAACTGAAAAACTGGTTAATTTTTTTTCTTTCATAGATAATTACAAACAGTGTTTTTAGTTTAAAATTAAGTTTTTTTTCAACAAATATAACTTTCCTTGAAGAAACTTTTTCTGGGCATCACTCCATCTTGGAAAATATTACTCTCTATCGATTAAATGTGTAATAGTCCAGTCATCTGGTAGTTTGGTTCCCGAAAAATTCCCACATGCAATGTTTTTAATGAGAAAGTTTCATTAAGGGATCCCTTTTAACATATCAAAAATGCTAGAACAGATCAATTGCCAAACCGGGTTTTTTTTAAACAGTTCCAAAAGTTACTTTTGCGTGGACGGATAATTCCCATTGCATATTAGAGCAAAATTTCCAACAGAAAAAAGAAAGAGAACAAAATTATGAGAAAATTTTGTTGACAACATAATCCGCTATCTTTCATAGGTTTCGAGCTAGGATATCTTGAAAAAACCCCACTTTTTTGGATTTTCAGCGAAAAATCACTATGTTTCAAAAAACACTGTGTACCTTTGCACCTAATTACTACACGGAAAAGTGCTTTGCAGGTGAGTGAAAGTAGACTCAATTTTCTGAGATTTCAAAAAAAGAACAATGTCCTACCTATAATAGGTCACATGTTATGACCCCTCAAACTTGGCCATTTTTGCCTGTTTTTACGGGCAAAAAAGTGGAGTTCTGTTTTTTCAAAATAAATCGAGTCACGGTTAGTTTGCATTGATGATGCCAGAAGATGAAATAGAGTCTATAAAATTCTGCGTACATCTGAAAAAAGAGAGTCTTTTAGACCTATTATTTTGGGAATTGCACTTTTTTGCCACGAAAGTACTAAAAAAGGCCAAAAAGTAAGCACAAGTGGTGATAGCAAGCTTTTGTTATAAACAATTATTTATTTATCAATAGCAAAAGACGTTTTATACATGATAAATGAGATATATACACTTATTTGGGACAAAAAATTTTAAATATGAGGGAAGTTCTACTTTACGGTACGCTTAGCTGCCTCTGTGCACGAAGAGTGCACTTTCCAAGGTCATATCTCGTGACCTATTAGGGCTAGGATAGTTTTTTTTGTGTTGAAATTATCCTAAATTGACTCCACTTTCATTTGTTTTATATAAACTTGGTCGTAGAATAGACAGGAAATGAGGTATTTCCAAAAAACACAACTTTTTCGTTTTTAGTCAAAAATGCAAAAAAAATGAAATTTTTTAATCCTTGCAATGCCCAAAATAATAGTTCTTAAAGACTCTCTTTTTTTTAGATGCACGCAGAATTTTATAGACTCTATTTCATCCTCTGGCATAATCAATGCAAACTGAACGTGACTCGATTTATTTTGATAAAACTGAACTCCACTTTTTTGCCCGTAAACTACTTTCACTCACCTGTACTTTTCCTGCACTTTTCCGTGTAGTAATTAGGAGCAAAGGTACACGGTGTTTTTTGAAACATAGTGATTTTTCGCTGAAAATCTAAAAAAGTGGGGTTTTTTCAATATATCCTAACTCGAAACCTATGCAAGATAGCGGATTATTTTGTGAACACAATTTTCTCACACTTTTGTTCTCTTTTTTTTCTGTTGGAAATTTTGCTCTAAAATGCAATGGGAATTATCCGTCCACGCAAAAGTGACTTTTAGAATTGTTTTCAACAAAAAAACCCGGTTTGGCAATTGATCTGTTCTAGCATTTTTGATATGTTAAAAGGCACCCCTTAACAAAACTTTCTCATTAAAAACATTGCGTGTGGGAATTTTTCTGGAATTTCACTCATTATTTCGACGTAATGCCTGGACAATAACTAGTTTGAAAGAAGGCTCACGTCCACTCTTAAGAGAGCTTAGGACTGCCTACCCAAAGAGAATATATGAAAAAACTTTTTGAGTCCCCTTTAAATAACTCCTTTCGATTATAAAACTGGTCTCTTACAATAACAAAAAATATTTTATAAATATTAATGTTAGAAATAATATTTGTCTTAATTTTTAGGGAATCGCGTCAGATCTTTTCCCAAATGTCGTATTACCAGAACCAGATTACACTCATTTAAATACTTGTACTTATGAAGCATGTGCTGCAGCAAATATACAATGCACTCCAGCTTTTCTAGAAAAAATTCAACAGATTTACGAAATGATGATCGTGCGCCATGGATTTATGATCGTTGGATATCCTTTCGGGGGGAAATCGACAGCTTATAAAATGCTGGCAGAGGCTTTAGCACTATGCGAAAAAAGAGTTAGTATAAATAATTTTTGTTTTAAAATTAAATACAAAATTGAAAATATATTTAAATATTTTAAAAAATACTAAAAATACTTTAAAATACTAAATACTATGAATTTACCTACATGATTTCGTCTCCCAGAATTTGATGGATGAACACAAGGTCGAGATAACTGTCATAAATCCAAAATCCATAACCATGGGCCAATTGTACGGACAATTTGATCCAGCTTCCCATGAATGGAGCGATGGTGTTCTTGCAGTCAGTTATCGAGCTTTTGCAGTTTCCACAAATGAAAACAGAAAGTGGTTGATATTTGACGGACCCATCGATGCTATTTGGATAGAAAATATGAACACGGTCTTGGATGATAATAAAAAATTGTGCTTGATGAGTGGAGAAATTATTCAGCTGGCACCAACCACTAATCTTATTTTTGAACCAATGGATCTCGAGGCGGCTTCTCCTGCTACTGTTTCACGTTGTGGTTATTAAATTTTCAGCATTTAAATTCAATTAAATTTGAAAAATGTATTTCTGATCTCGAAAAAATGTTCATAATTCCAAAGGCATGATCTACATGGAACCTTCAGCTTTGGGATGGGAACCCTTATTAAAATCTTGGATCGAGACGACACCTGCCATTTTTAGCAAATGGCTCAGGAACTTTCTGTATGATTCCCTGTTTCTGCGATTCTGCAAGCCACTGTTCTTTTTATTAAGACGAGGTGGGGTGGAGGTAAAATCATTTACGTTAAACGTATTAAGTATACTACGAACTTCTTAAAAACTTGAATTGTCAAATATAAATTATTTAATAAAAGTACACTCAACTCTCGATATAAGACCCGTCGGCTTACCGCGTTCCTAGAACTGATGGCCTCCGCAGTCTCATGATGAGAGGAGCAGCGGGGCTCCTCTTATTACGAAGCTCATAGCGAATTTGGTTATCCTGCACTGGTGCATTCCAGAGCACTCCGACCTGCTCCTTCTTACTTCTTCTCACTTCTTCCTTCTCCCTCCGACCTGCGGAATGAGCAGGTCGAAGTTCTCTGGAGTGCACCAGTGCAGGATAACCGAATTCGCTATCAAGTTGCGTCATGCGTCCAAATATAAAAGAAATGTTTATGCGACCCTGTCTATTTACATTTGTATTCCCACAATTTAGGATCAAGGCCAATGCAAGCCATGTCCAAAACCGATATTATATCGGGAGTTGAGTGTAGTACTAATATGACATTCTGGGACAACTTACCATCATGACATACTTTACCGACGGTCGGTAAGTTGGTTGGCTCCAGATTCTATTATCGAATTCGATAAGATAAGGCAAAAAGTTGTATGGACCAGTCGGTGAAATATTGGAACATTTCTGCAAGTAGTTCTCGTCAATTCTAAATAGTTATTTTTCAATTAGGCAAGGGTCGGTTAAACAGCTTTACTGCATTGTGCCGATAGCACTATTTTAAAAGAGTTTATTTACCAAAAACTTTTTCTTCAATAAAAAAATAACCACTTTGTATTGAACAGAGCCTTTTACCAACTTGTTATCCACTGATGAAAAGAACTTATCGACTGATCCAATTCAATCAATGGTTTGTCTGAAACCGAACCACATACCAACCTTTGGTAAGGCAAGTCACGGTGGAAGGGTGTCCCAAAATTTTCATAATAAGTCGGACCTCGATTCTATGAACTTTTCGGGGTGAGTGGTTCAGGTAATCGAAGTCACTCGGAGGGGAAGTGAGGTTGCGCAGTAGACATGTACGCAGCAATAAGTAAGAGCGGATTTTTTAAATCTTTGCGCACCATCTGCGCAAACGTCAAAAACAAAAAGGAAAGTTCAAGATATCGAAATCGAAGTTCGTAGAATTGAGGCCCGACTATATTACTTCTGATAAATATTTTATTTAAATATAAATAATAAACACGATTTTTAAAAGGAAATATGTCCAATGCCGGATTCAAATCTCTTAAGATCAATAACTTATATGATGGACTGTTACCTCGATGACTATAAGGATGAAAAGTTAGCCGCAGGAATTAGTGAATTAGACCTAAGAGCACAAGTCGAGGTGAAACTTTTACTTTTTACATATACAAATTATTTTTTGCAACATCCACATCGAAAGTGAGGACTTCCATGCCTCTAAATGATATGCAAAATGCTTCGTCAATCCAACATATACCGTATACGAGAATAACAATGGTGCATGCGCAATTTGAAACACGTATATTTTGCGAATCGACGCAATGTACGCGCATGCGCACTGTGGAAATAAGTGACTGCACAGCGATGAAAGAAAAATATTTTTTTAAATTCTTTTAAGCAAATTAACAAAGATTTGACTGAAAACCACCATACGGGATTGGAAATTGAGTGAAAAGTGTAAAAAAAGTGTTATGTAATTTTCTCGGATTGTTGTTGCAAAAAGTAGCGTGTGATACACTTGCGCACAAGCGATTGCTACTCGTTTGATTACAGAATTTGCCTTCAAGTTTTTGCGCTCGTAGAAGTTTTTTTAACCAACCTCCGGCTTGTACTTCGAGCCACCAGCTCATGCTGCAAGTTTCACACTCTTCAGCAATCGCCTATTTTGCGCACGTGTATCATAAATAGCTATTCCTTGATAGAAAGTTTACTTTAATAATGTTGTAGGGGTCCTTCTTCTTTTCCTGCATTTGGGCAATGGGTGGAACCCTGAAGGCACAGTACAGAGAAACTTTTAGTATTTTATTCCGTGGTCTTTTAGAAAAACATTTTCCTGCTTCTCTGGCAAAGAAATTTAATTTGCCTGGACCAGTGCCTCCACCTCATAAGCCTTACATCTTCGTGATGCCTAAAGATGGACTTGTTTTTGACTACAGATTCATCAGAGAGGTCTTATTTTAAATTTCAGACGATTTTCTTTTTGAACAATTATTTAAACCTTTTACTAATAAAATTTCCAGGGAAAGGGAAAATGGAAATTGTGGTCAGATGAACTTCTAAACACACCTCCAATTCCAAGGGATATCCCAGTAAACCAAATAATCGTACCAACTGTTGAAACAATTAGATACACAGCTCTTTTCCAAATGTTGGTGCAACATCAGAAACCAGTTCTCTTTGTTGGGTCCACTGGTACCGGAAAATCAGTTTATGTGACTGATTTTCTGCTGAAGAAAAATGATACGGCGGTTTATAAACCATTGATCATGAATTTTTCGGCTCAAACTACAGCCAATCAAACTCAGGATATTATCATGAGCAAACTTGACAGAAGAAGAAAGGGAGTTTATGGTCCTCCAATTGGAAAACGATGGGTTGTGTTTGTGGATGATGTATCTATGCCTATGAAAGAAATTTATGGAGCACAACCACCTATTGAACTTCTTCGACAATGGCTGGATCACTGGCTATGGTACCCAAAGTTCAAGATTTAAAATATTAAAATAAAGATAATGAGGAAAAATCAATATTGTAGAAACTAAAATACTAAAAAGTTATCTTCTATTCCTTTAAAAACAGGTATGATCGAAAGGAAATTACACCATTGAATTTGATAGAGATTCAATTGATGTGTGCGATGAGTCCACCAATTGGTGGAGGAAAAGATGTCTCGCCTAGATTCAAGAGACACTTTTTTGTTTTAACCATTTCCGAATTCGAAGACGAAGTCATGATAACCATATTCAGTAAAATCATTCTCTGGCATCTAGATACAAGGTTCGACAAAATTCTGATCTAACCTAATTCTTGAGAAAAAATATTTTTTTAACTTCAAATTTTTGACAGAGGATTCAGTAAGGACTTCGATCCATGTATTGATCAGATCGTACTCGCAACTTTAGATATTTATAAACAAAGCCTAAAAAATCTTTTACCAACTCCAGCAAAATCCCACTATATCTTCAACCTTCGTGATTTTTCGAGAGTGATACAGGTAATTGATAACACTTCCATAATTAATTCGTAATCTAAAATTATTAGCTGAAGTAATTATTTCAAATTTTTAGGGTGTTCTTCTATCTGTTCCTGAAACTATGCCCACTTTGGTGAATATGAAAAGACTTTGGGTACACGAAGTCCTTCGAGTTTTCGGTGATCGTCTTGTAGATCAATTTGATATAAACTGGCTCATCAAACAGTTGCATGTTACTGTTAAAGAACGAATGGAAACAGATATGGATGAAATGTTTAGTGATCTTTTAGATGGAAATAAGAAATCGGTAAATTAAAATTATTTTTAGAAACTTTCGGCTCTTGAATTCTGATTAGAACAGTATTCTCTAATCAGGGGCCACCGGTTCCGTTTTTCCCGGCATAATTTAATTATTTTTAATCAGGTGGGTGACGATGAATTAAGAAAACTAGTTTATTGCGATTTTACGGACCCAAAAGCAGACGTTCGATTATATCAAGAAGTAGCAGATTTGGAACACTTACGTGGTATTGTAGAGACATATCTAGTCGAGTACAACTCAATGACAAAGAAACCTATGAATCTAGTTCTCTTCAGGTAATTTTAAACTGTAAAAATGATTCAAATCAAAATCAATTTTATCTGGTATATTATGATTTGCAGATTTGCTATTGAGCATTTGTCAAGAATATCAAGAATCATCAAACAACCACGAAGTCATGCACTTCTAGTTGGTGTTGGTGGTTCTGGAAGACAATCTTTAACCAGATTATCATCCCATATTTGTGACTACGATGTATACCAAGTGGAAATAAGTAAACAATATAGCATGCACGAATGGCATGAGGATATTAAATTAATTCTGAAAAAAACGACAGCTACTGAACTCCATTCTACTTTTCTCTTTACTGATTCTCAAATCAAGGAAGAAAGCTTCTTGGAGGATATTAACAACATGTTGAATTCAGGCGAGGTATTTGTAAAGTTCTATAAAAAGATAATATTCTCTTTAATAAAGATTCCTTTTCAATTAATTTCTTTTAGGTTCCTAATCTTTTCACTGCGGATGAAAAAGCTGAGATCTGTGAAAAAATGCGCCAAGTTGATCGACAAAGAGAAAGATCGTTGCAAACAGATGGAAGTCTCGTTGCTCTCTTTAATTTGTTTATTCAACTAGCCCGTGAGCAGTTGCATATTGTTGTTGCTATGTCTGCAATTGGTGATGGTTTCCGAAATAGGATCAGAAAGTTTCCAGCTCTTGTTAATTGTTGCACTATCGACTGGCTTCAGGTCAGTTCTCTAATAAGAAATCACAATTACGCAGTTTATTTAATACAAGTATAGAATTATGTTCATTTATCATTTAAAAGAGTAGCCCTGGCCCGAAGATGCTTTACTAGCTGTAGCTACAAGATTCCTTGGTGAAGTGGAACTTACAAACCACGAAAAAAAATCTGGTATCGATATGTGCCAATTTTTCCACACTTCGACCCAAAAATTAAGTCAAGAGTTTTTAGCACGTCTTGGAAGACATACCTATGTTACCCCTACTTCATATTTGGAAATGATTAATACCTTCAAAGATTTGCTGAGCAAAAAAAGAAGGTGGGGATATATTATATTTTTAATATGATCGTGATTTCAAATTCTTATCTTATAATTTATTTTAAAAGTGAGATAATATTGGCAAAAGCAAGATACGAAGGAGGTCTTGGAAGACTGGATGGAACCCAGCAAGAAGTTTCTGAAATGCAGGATACGTTAAAACGTCTCCAGCCTCTTTTAGTTACATCTGCTCAAGATGTTCAAAGGATTTTAGCTACTGTTGAGAAGGAAAGTGCTGAAGTTGCTGAAATTGAGAAAGTTGTCAGGGTTGATGAAGCAGCAGCTATGGTATTTTTCCTTAATATTTCCTTTAACTATTTTAATATTTTTGAGTTCCTTACTTATCTTGTCTATATTTTACGTAGGAAGTGGCAGCTCAAGCAGCTGAAATAAAAGCAGAATGTGATGCAAATTTAGCAGAGGCAATGCCAATTTTGCTCAAAGCTCAAGCAGCTCTAAACACTCTAACTGTCGCTGATATTGCTGTAGTTAAGGCCATGAAAAGTCCACCAGCTGGAGTCAAATTAGTCATGGAAAGTATTTGCATTCTTAAGGAAGTTAAACCTGAAAGGGTACAAATGCCCGATGGAAGGATGGGTGAAGACTATTGGAAAGTATCATTAAAGGTCCTAAGTGATGTGAAATTTCTGGATTCTTTGGTTAACTTTGATAAGGACAATATTCCTGAACAAGTTGTCGAGAAGATTAGAAAACATTATTTAACCAATGTGAACTTCGACCCGGAGAAAATTAAGACTGCTTCAACTGCTTGTGAGGGTCTTTGTAAGTGGGTTTATGCCATTTCAGAATATGATAAAGTTGCAAAGGTGGTGGCTCCAAAGAAAAAAGCTTTGGCAGAAGCTCAGGCTGTTTATAATGATGCAATGGAGAAGTTGAATATCAAGAGAGAACAATTGCGTCAGATTCAGGTTTGATTGATTTGAATACCTTGGTGATAGCTATAGATATTCTAAATTGAAATATGATCTCTTTGAATAGAAAAAACTGACAGCACTGGAAGAAATATTGACGAACAAGAAAGCTGATTATCAAGAGATGATGGACAAGGTTAGCGATTGTGAACTGAAACTGAAACGAGCAGAGGAACTGATTGGAGGATTAGGAGGAGAATATATTAGATGGTCTGAAGCTGCTGAAGCCTTAGGCAATAGGTATTTCATTAGAATTAGCAGCTTTAAAAGAAATAAAGTTATTCTGTTAAAATTATGAAATTTTGTTTAGATATTATCGTTTAACTGGAGATATAATCATCGCCTCTGGAGTCGTTGCCTACTTAGGGCCATTCACAATGCCTTTTCGAGCGAAACAAATAGAAACTTGGGTTCAGCTCTGCAGCAGTTTAAATGTAGTCTGTACTCAAGATTTTCAGCTACGAGATGTGTTGGGCGATCCTGTTTTGATCAGATCCTGGAATATAGCCGGCTTACCAACAGATTCATTTTCTGTTGACAATGGGATCATCGTGAAGTAATTTCGTTTAAATATTATAATGTTTCGAAATCGAAATCAGAAGCTTAAATCCTATAATACAATTAAAACTACAGGAATGCAAGAAGGTGGCCTTTGATGATAGATCCGCAAGGCCAAGCCAACAAATGGGTTAAAAACATGGAAAAGCAGAACAACATGAATATCATTAGACTTTCTCAAAACGACTATCCAAGAATTCTCGAAAATGCGATTCAATTCGGTCAACCGATACTTTTGGAAAATATCGGACAGGAACTAGATGCAGTGTTAGAGCCGATTTTACTGAAATTGACTTTTAAACAAGGTGGAGCATTGTGTATCAAACTTGGCGATGCTATTGTAGAATACAACTCTGATTTTAGGTATTGAAAAGTCATTAGCAAAAACGAAATACTGACACTCTTAAAATACATTTTATCCTCCTAGATTGTACATCACAACAAAATTGGGGAACCCACACTACCTGCCCGAAATTGCTGTTAAAGTAACACTCCTAAACTTTGTGATTACTCCTGGTGGCTTAGAGGATCAACTTCTTGGAATTGTGGTAGCAAAAGAGAGACCAGATCTAGAATCCGAAAAAAATTCTCTCATCATTCAAGGAGCTGCTAACAAAAAGTACTTTCAAATATAAATAAAAATTAGTTCACTTGAAAGAATCAAATCCTATCCAAGATTTTTTCTGCAGGCTTTTGAAAGAGACAGAGGACAAGATATTGGAAGTTCTATCCGTATCAGAAGGGAATATTCTAGAGGATGAGGAGGCAATAAATGTCTTGACTTCTTCGAAAGTATTGAGTAACGACATCCAAGTTAAACAAGCTGCAGCTGAGATTACAGAAAAATCAATCGATCTGACAAGGTTACAGTACCAACCGATTGCTGTTCACTCTACAGTCCTGTTTTTTACTGCAGGTAGTGTATTGTAGGATTAGAAAATAAACAATCTCAAGCTCAGATTGTAATTGTAATTCTAACAGAAATCTGTGATTCAATTTCAGCTATTCTAGCAAATATCGATCCTATGTATCAATACTCCTTGACCTGGTTCGTAAATCTCTTCAAAATGGCCATTGACAATACGGAACCCCAAGAGAGCATGGAAGCTCGACTCAAGGACCTAACCAAGTACTTCACCTACTCCCTCTACGTAAATATCTGCAGGTCCCTGTTTGAGAAAGACAAACTACTCTTCTCGCTTTTACTGACTGTCAACTTGTTAGACAATCAGGGGAAGATCTCAAAACCCCAGTGGATGTTTCTTTTAACCGGGGGCGTTGGTCTTGACAACCCTCATGCCAACCCTACACAATGGCTACCAATTACATTGTGGAATGAACTATGCCGGCTCGACGATGTTGAAGGATTCCAAGTTAGTCTTCTTCCCTATCCTGATCCTCATTTTCGTTTTTAAATCGTACATACACTGCCGGTCAAAAGTTTCCGGCTACTACTTTTTTGATGACTGACAAGGTTCTCTTAATTTCAATTTTGTCAAAGCTAAAAACTTTTTCTTTCAAATTCTCTCTCAAAATTCTGTATGAAATGAGCCCAAGATAAAGCCAAGTTGTCTATTTTTTAAGTAGATATTGCAAAAATGGTGTAAATTTCAATGTTTTCTTAAATTTTCAATAACTTCCTTTATAATCAATATTTTTTAATGTTCTTGTGCTCATCTTAAAGCTATTTTTCTACAGTATCGCAGCAGCTTATGAGCATAAATCTAAAAAAAATCATATCAGAGTTCAAGAACTTGTAGTTGGAAAAATGTGAAAACATCTTATCTATAGGCAAATAAAAATAGAACATTCAATAAATATATACTTTAAGGAACTTTTTATCGAAACTTTATAGTTATATCTTTCATACATTTACAAACTAGAAAAATATCTTTGAAATGAGCCCAAGAACATTAAAAAATATAACAAATATAACAAATTATTTTAGGGAATTAGAACAGCTTTTACGAAAAACCTGGATCAGTGGAAGAAACTTTTAGACGCAAAGGAACCGCAGGTCGAAACTTTTCCAGAACCTTTCCATACTTTGTCGAAGTTTCAGAGGATGTTGGTGCTCAGATGCATTCGGCCTGATAAAGTCGTTCCTGCAGTTCAAGGATTCGTAGAAGGTTGGTTAACATTTTAGATAGAAAAAGATAGAGATTTTCTATCTCCTCCAAATACACTTTGCATCTCTTTTATGATATTATTTTCTATCCATGTGTGTTTCCACCGTGTTCAGTGTCACCTATCCATTCTAATACCTGATTATATCTCTTGTACCTACAACTATCAACCCTTTCTATCCACCACCTGTCCATGTCAATCTTTTTCTATCTCTCCATCTATTTACAATAAATGTCTTGGTCTATCTGTAACCATACCAATCATTTTGAAGCCCAGTCTCTTTATCCAAACCTATTATTAGTCTATCCACGGAATTTCTTTTCTATACTTTGCCTCTTCAGATTAATCCTTTTCTATATCTTAATGAGGGATCGGAACCCCTAAATTGTAAAGAGTCCGGGGACCTCCCTACGTACTAAAAGGATCTGGGTTAGGACCCGTGCCCTTAAGAACTTAAAGGCCCTATCCTGACCCGGACCCTTAATAGATTCTTTAAACTGGGGTCCAGACTAAAATTTTCCGATCCCTGATCTTAATATATCTATTATTATACCTATCTTTTTGAATCCCGGCTAGATGTGGATTAACCGATGATAGATATGGATAGAAAGATGGGATTAAAAAGGATAGAAGTTATTATAAATTGAAAAAGATTGAAAAGGATTTATTGAATAAGCGGAGGATAAATATGGGGTTTAAGAAACCTTTTTCCCCTGAGGTCGTTCAATTAAGCAATAATTATCGTTTCAGCCGAACTAGGTGCTGAATTCGTGGATCCACCTCCCTTCGACTTGGCAGCCTCTTACGCTGATTCGAACTGTTGCATTCCCTTAATATTTATATTGACTCCTGGAGCAGATCCAGCACAAGTGATGCTAAAGTTCGCCGATGATCAAGGCTTCGGAGCTAACAGACTCTTCTCTCTATCTCTTGGTCAAGGTATTCTAGATTTCAACCTTTTCAAACTTCAGAAAAACTTCCCCGATCCAATTAAATAAAAAATCTTTAAAAATCTGAACTTTAGGCCAAGGTCCAATCGCATACCAAATGATAAATGACGGTGTCAAGTACGGAAACTGGGTTGTACTTCAAAATTGCCACCTTGCAAAAAGTTGGATGAGCACTCTGGAGAAGATTTGCGAGGGTTTGATGCCTGACACAATTCATCCGGACTTTCGATTATGGTTGACTAGCTACCCAGCAGAACACTTCCCAGTCACAGTTTTGCAAAACGGGATTAAAATGACAAACGAACCACCAAAGGGCCTGAGGGCTAACATTATCAGATCCTATCTGAGCGATCCTATCAGTGACTTAGAATTCTTTGAGTCTTGCAAACAGGGTGAGGCTTTCAAGAAACTACTCTACTCTCTCTGCTTCTTCCATGCTATTGTGCAAGAAAGGAGGAAATTCGGCCCTATTGGATGGAACACTCCCTACGAATTTAATGAAACTGATTTAAGAGTCAGTATTCTCCAACTAAATATGTTCTTGAATCAATATGATGATGTACAGTTCGAGGCTCTGAAGTATCTTACTGGCGAGTGCAATTATGGGGGAAAAGTCAGCGATGAGTGGGATCGCAGGACACTGACTACTATTTTAGAAAAGTTTTATAGCGAGTTAGTATCTTATATCATTCTAGTTAAAGATGTAACAAGGGGTATTCTTAAAAAAGGGAGTTTTCTGTTTCATTTTTTTTTTTTTTTTTTTTTTTTTTTATCATCGAAGATGACACGTTCTACTATGATGAGTCAACTGACATCTATTACTGTCCAACTGCTAAAGAGTACGATGTGTATTTGGAATATAGTAAAAATCTGCCATTCATCACAGCACCAAGTGTTTTTGGTATGAATGAAAATGCTGACATCATTAAAGATCAGCAAGAGACAGAGCTTTTATTCTCGTCACTTTTGCTTACTCAGGTACATACTTGATTAATTCTACCTTAAAAATCACAAAAATTAGCTGTCGAAATTTTGTTCAATTTATGTATAAATTATACTGTCTATCGATGTTATGCTCTCAGGATCGAGAGGTAAGATTTATTTTATTATAAGAGAACATAAATATTATTTACCGTATAATTTTGTTATTTCTCACAAAATAAAATTGACTTATCTATCACATTTTTTTAA
>CAKNWW010336748.1:0-11074 GCA_932074435.1 Andricus kollari | reverse complement strand
ATCTCTCAAGGTATTACATTTCTATATAATTACTGCGATTTATTTATTTCAATTTCGAATTTCAAATAATACCCCCAACCCGCCCACCGTAATAAATCGTTTCGAAATATGCCCCCCCCCCCACCCTTGAGCCCTTATGTAATTTAAGTACAGTCCCGTACCGCAGATGAAACTGTTCCTGGCTACCAGACGAAGAGATCGAAAACGATTTCACGAATCGGTCCTCGCCTTCTTCGCCTTGCTCGCTTGCCTTGCTCAGCGGTGAATTAACGCAGCCCCAGCCCCTGTTCGAATATAAGAGGATCGCGCGTGCTCACGGATCAGCCCGACCCCTGCTCACCACAGAAATTCACTTGCCTTGAAAAGTAGAGTTGTAGACCCTTCAATTTCTCATAGCCTGAAAGCTAGGAAACATTTTGTCCACGCTAATAAGTCCCCCGTAATCTTTTTAATGGATATTGTGCACAATCCGAGGGTATGATATTCTACCGGGAATTCATGCCCATTATGTAGAAACACTTTGAACTCCATATATTTAAAGTCGAAATGTATTACAGTTTCAACAAAATAGTTAAATTTTCAATCAAAATAAGATTTTCTGACAAAAGAGAAGAATTTTCAAACAAAGAATGGAGTGTTCAAGCCGATAAGTGGAATATTTGAGAAAACTTTTGACTGGAAAATTCAGAAAGATAATTTTTTTTCCACCAAGAAGTTAATCTGTAATAATAATTATTATTATTACTATGATATAGTGATGTTTCTATAATGAATTTCTCATAATTTTTTGGCGATTTTTTTAATTCCTATAATTCCTATGATTCCTATAATGACGAAAAAAGAACAGGAAATTCATGGTAGGGAAATCATTATAGAGTTATTATATATATAGTCCTACAGTAGTT
This sequence comes from Andricus kollari, assembly GCA_932074435.1. Lineage (NCBI taxonomy): Eukaryota > Metazoa > Arthropoda > Insecta > Hymenoptera > Cynipidae > Andricus > Andricus kollari. The sequence continues at coordinate 10,169 of CAKNWW010336748.1, read as the reverse complement.
TTACTTATGGGAATAGTTAAATTTTCAACCTACAAAGATGAATTTTCAAGCAAATACTTTCATTGTAAGCTGAAAAATGTATTTACACAAAAAAATACTTTTAACAAAGGAGTTGAAGTTTCAACCACAGAAATGTATCTCCAACTACAACAAAAGTTAATCGTTAACAGTGTAGTAAAATTTTCAACAAACATATATGAATTCTCAAGGAGAAATATAATACTGGAAATATTTAAACCAACAATGTTTTCATTGGAAATCAAAAGCAGTGAAATTCATCTAAGAGCAACCAATTATTATAAAAATAGTTGAATCTTCAACAGAAACAGATTAATATTTAGCCAAACAGTTCCATTTTCAATTAAAAGTATGAAGTTTCTACCAAAGAAGATACATACCAAAAAAGTAATTTTCAACCAAATAAATTACTTGTAAAGCATAGAGATGAATTTTTAAGATAGTATTTAACATTGTAATTAAGTGGTTGAATTTTCAACCATAAAAGATGAATTCTCAACAAAAATTGTCATGGTTGATATTTAAACTGCTAAGGATTTAATATTGCACGTAACCCAGTTCAATTCAACCAAGAAAGAAAAATTTTCAACAAGATACATGAATTTTATATTCCCAAAATCTATGCCCATTTTTTCGGTGAGGAGCTGGTGAGAAGCTGAAAAGCTGCTCACTCAAGGCAGAGATTCGAATAGCGTCCCATTTTGCTGACAGCTCTCGGCATCTCGTGAGAGCGCCTTTCCTTCACTATCAGACCTCTCGCATTGCGGCGTTTAGACCTGAGAGGGTTGGGCGTAACGCACTGCAAAGCGTGAACGTCCAACACATTTTATTGCTCAAAAAGAGACGAACACCACAGCTCTCCACACATCCCTTACTCATTCCGAAATCGGACCCAGGAAGAAATGTCTTAAGTCTCCTGATCGAGATTTATGGTATAACGTAAACTTACTCAACTTGTAGGCTGCGGACAGAAGATACTGACCTGCTGTATTCTCCCCTTTGCCTGAAGAAGAGAAAAGTATCGAGCGCCATTTCGCTCCCAATCCCTGGAAAAATCTAAATTTTGTAAAATATTATTAAATCGAATTTTGATATGCTTCATCACCTTCGTAATATTAACAATATAATATAACAATATTACGAAGGTAATGCAGTATCGAGCAGAGTCTTTCGAGCTGTTGCTTCCTTCGTGCGACCCCCTATGGGTAGAAAACTAGTTCCCATGCCCATGCCGGTCGAGCGGACGGTTTCTTGCCTCGCGCGACCTTTCCATTGTTTGAGATTAGACCCAGCGGAGACTAGACAATATTAATTAATCTAATTTGAATAGACTGCATTAGCCTCGTTATATTATTACGACTAAATAAAAAAAAGATTGAAAAATCGGTAAATATTTTCAATCCTACTTGATCTTTGAAGATTTATTTTCTTTTAAATTAATTTTTTATTTATTAAATAAATTATTCGGGATACGAAAAAAAGTCTCAGGCAAATTTTTTCCCTCTATGGGCCCTTTAACAGAATGAGGAAACAAAATGTGAACATTTGAATATATGTCGGCTACAATCGAGTTCAAACAAACTTTGTTGAAAAACTTGTTTGTGTTTTTTTTTATAAACTATGGGTCAGATGCCTAAATGTGCAAAAGAAATTTCATGCGTTTTATTATAATGTAATTAATTCTAAAGACAAATCAGCAAACTATCCATAAATAATGCCTAAAAATCGATGATTATAATATGCTTTTTTACGTTTTTTATCAAAACTATCAGGCACACAAAAATTGCTCAGGACAAAAATGATTAATTTCAATGACACCTAATAGTTTCAAAAAGAAATTTGTTAAAATTTCGATAATTTTAGAAGATACAGCATAATTTGTAAAAAAAATTTTTATTGACAATATCTAGAGAATGACCATGAATTCGCGAAAGCACCTCCTACAGTCGGATTCAGGAAACCATTCTGCACAATATTTACTTTAAAAATTCCGGGGTCCTATTACCGTGGTGCATATTTCATAAAAACGAATTCTTTTGTAATATACTACTTGATAATTATGATAAGAACTACTCCCCACCGCAAGGAGGGTAGTTCGTGTCAGAATATACCCTATAAAAGTTACCCAGAGTTGTTTGATGGACAAAGATTAGGTTGGAGAGCATTAATTATTACAGAGCTAGGCGCTAATGTTTAATTCGATATCACAAGAAAATGCTGAGAATAATTCTAATTATATATCATCAACCAGTTAACTCAATGGATTTTGATGAAACTTGGTATCCCCTAATTTTATTGGTCGTTGATTATGAATCTGAACTTAATTGCTTGTACCATTTTCGGCACACAACGTCGATTTCGAGTCCACCAGTTAACTGGTTAAGTCAGGTCTCTTATATTACTATATTATAAGGAGTTATAAAGTAAAACAATTTTACTCACCTATTGGCCTCTTCCAGCTTAGCTAACAGAGCCAGCTCGTTAGTAGCTATGATTGCCGATGGGAAAGAACTCTGAATACAGAGTATTTAATGCTGATCTTGAATGCTGGGATCTGTTATATGACTTACTATGAATCTTCAATTTTGTAGCTGTACCAAATTCCGTCATCACCTGCTCTTCACAATATTTTACTTATTACTTTGATAATTAGTTCATTCATCCCTCTATTTTCCAGCCTTGAGATAACTGTTGTTATAAAAATGTCAAATATGCTGTTATAAACATTAGTGTGTAAGAAATAGCATTTTACATCATAGAATATATTATGTAATCATTTTACAGAGTAAACTCCGTCAGTCATTTTAGTTACAAACAAATATGAATGACAATGTTTTCTTAAATGTACACATGAAGGATCCCGTGCGAAATCCACGAAAAGCCATGCTGTGTACATTGAATACCGTGTCATTTAATGGCAACGTGTGATTTTAAGTAAGAATATTTCTTAAAAAACATGTTCTACCATGCATTTTTTGTTGTTAATACTACTATCAAGAAATGTAATGAACCTGTTGTTGTAGAGTTTTTCAAGACGAATTCGTCGACGTGATGTTAAACCTTTTTATACTTACAGACGACTCGGTTTTTGATCTCCAAATAATTAATAGAGAATGATATTTAAAAAATTTAATTTAAACTTTTTTAAAGTATTATATTACATGATATGATATAATTAATTTATACGGAAGGAAAAAAGCTCGTTTGATCAATAACTAATTTATTGTTTTTATAATAAGATCATACCAACATTTCGGTACCAATCCGCCGGGAGCCTCATCAGGATTACAAATTTTCTTAAATGATAAAAAGAGGTCCTAAAAACGGCTATTTTGGACCCCCTCCGATTTTAATGAAAGTTGGTATGTAAGGTCAGGGGATCATAACTAAGCTATAGTATTAGTATCAATTTTACCTGACTACCGGTTAGACGGGTAATGAGGTGTCACAAACTGAATTATTATAATATATATTTGCCATCTAGTTGAATAAGGCCGTAAGCCGCACCATTTTAAAAAATGACTTTTTTATTGAATTTTATATTTTATAACGCCACGTGTCGATTATCGGAAATATTTTAAACCAACAATCACGCATTAATTCAAAAACGCCTCATGTATTTCAAGCGTCAGGTCCACGGTTCCAACGAGCTAACACTCCTTTCAAAATCACAAGGTCGTCAGCCACATGCAAAAAAAGGTCGTATCCGCCTTTGGAAAAAAATATATGACGTAAGCCACATAACCCCGTCAAACAACAGAGTACGCAAAGCCTGAAAGTAATTTTATTTTTCATTTTTGTTGTGTTAGCAAAATGTGTAATCTACGTAACCTGCGTAAGTTGATAGGTGTGAGCAAGCCTTAACCCTGCGTCCCCCACGTGGGGTCTACACGAACCCCACTCAAGTTCACGATTCTAGCGGTGTGGAATCGCATTGGACCGGCGTCAAAAAATTATATTGGTTTTGTGATAAGACGAACAAAAATATGGCAGGTAATCAAAACAAACAGGATTCGAGTAGAGAGTTTATAATAAAGTTTAAACCTTATCAGATACAAAAGACAACCTCCTTATACTACTGACTAACGAAATCACACTTCAAAAATATAAACTGAAATAAACAAACACTACACTTTGAATATGAGAAAACTTTGCAAATTCAGTCTTGAGGCATCAACTTGACAAGACTATATAAAACTAATAATAGCAATGTGGGGTCCGAGCGGACCCTAATCACGTTTTTCAACAAAAACATTAAGAAAACGAGGATTACATACCTCAGAGATTAATGCGCTCTTACCGACGTCTTGAGAACTATTTAGAGGAATGATACTCAACGCGACAGGCAACGGGATGCAAAATTGCGTCTGTCATAAGGAAATTAGTGCGTCTGGGGTCCGCCCATACCCCACGTGGGGGACGTAGGGTTAAATAGAGGGGCGCAGAGTGTGGTGTGAGTGAGCGTATGTGGAGAGATTCATTCTGCGCGATAATGCGAGTACAAAGGGTCGCAAATGTACCTTTGATCTTTCTTAACTTTAATAAATTGCGTTTCTTTAATTTACAAAACGAGTTACGAAACTGATATATAACTGCTGCTATAGAAACTTCTGTATAAATGAAAACTATCGATGGTGAGTACTAACAAGGGGGGTTAGGTTAGTGTCCGGCGCCGATTTTTTTGTTTCTTTGCAGGTGAAAAAAGGATCCCAGACTATGACAAAAAAAAAATTGGGCAAACGTTTACATTTAGGGGTTGAAATCACCCCATCTACATTTTTGAGTCTTTTAGTGTTTTAAGAGGTAACATTGTTTTTTGTTTATTGTTTTCACACAAAATTGTTCTAATTGATGCTATATTACAATATTAGCGTGAGTTGTAAAAACATTTACCCTCTGAGTATCATCATTTAGAAAATCTACTCCTAGAATGCTTCGCCATATGACATATATGTAGTTTAAGATTTTGGACTTTCTTGCTGCAAACATCTTGTTTTGAAATTAAATTCTATTAAGAATCATCGGTTTTATTCTACATCACCCCTAAATTACGTGTCGTCCACCCCTATCATATTATCAATGAATGCGAAATATATTTATTAATATGAAACTTCTGCAAGTGAAGGATTAAAATATTTGGTTTGGAGAATCAATAATAATATAACTGATTTTTGTTAACGATGGCACTTGTTCTTATATTAATTAACCCTTGTTATGTAAAAACTACCCCTAAAAAACTTTTTATTTTTTGTTTAGCATGTAATTTTAATTTTTTATTTAGGTTCAGGAATGTACATATTTCCGTTCAAAAATTGCACACACATGCACTTACCCTAACCCATATCGTTTTTACATAACAAGGGTTTATTAATATAAGAACAATTGCCATCGTTCTACAAAAAATCAGTTATATTATTATTGATTGCCAAAACCAAATACTTTAATCCTTTACTTACAGAAATGTTATATTAATAAAGATATTTCTTATTCATTGATAATATTATAGGGGTGGATGAAACGTAATTTAGGAGTTATTTAGGATAAAACTGATAATTCTTAATAGAATTTAATATCAGAACAAGATCTTTGCAGCAATAAAGTTCAAAATCTTTAACTACATATATGTCATATGGCGAAGCATTCTAGGGGTAGATTTTCTAAATGATGATATTCTATAGGGTAAGTGTTTTTACAACTTACGCTAATATTGTAATACATAATCAATTAGAACAATTTTGTGTAAAAACAATGAACAAAAAACAACGTTACCTCTTGAAACACTAAAAGACTCAAAAATGTAGAAGGGGTGATTTCAACCCCTAAATGTGAATGTTTGCCCAAATTTTTTTTCTTTTCTTTACATAGTCTGGGATCCTCTTTTCACCTGAAAAGTAACAACAAAAATCGTCGCTAGGCACCAACCTAACCCCCCTTGTAAAAAACGATTAACCCTACAATTTGCTTTTTGCCTGTCTTGTAAAATTTCATTTTTGTGGCTTACGACATTATGATTCTAGATGGATGATATAATAAGCTATGTCTCACTTTTGGTTTAACCGAAACAAAGATAAAAAAAATTATGATTATTTTTAGTCTTTATAGCGCTTTTTACAACTACACGGACTTTTTTAGAATTTATTATACCTTTGCAAAATTTTCTAGGATTTTCTTGAGTGTTGTAGTGCACTCTAGAACGTTCTAAAATATTCTAGACCTTTTTTATAGCGCTTTTTACAACTATATGGACCTTTCTCGAATTTATTACACCTTTCCAAAGGTTCACTGATTTTCTACAGTGCTGTAGTGCACTCCAGAACGTTCTCAAATATTCTAGACCTTTCTAAAAATTCAGTAATGCCGCAATAAGTATCAGCATTAGGAAGCGGTATTGGAATTCGTGAACGTCAACGTACGAAGTTATGTTCGTGTTTTGACGTTACATAAGTGTTTATACCAACTGTCGAAGCGAGAAAACAAAAAATTCGAAACAGAAAAACTGCTTGGACAGTTGTCAGCACAACATGTAATCGATAATACATATTACTGCCAAAAATGTCAACTTTAACCTAGATTTTCAAGAGCAAAAATAATTTCGTACAGCGTCTTCGTATTTATAATCGGGAAAGCTACACAAGGGAAGAAAGAGGAAGGGTGCATGAGATACATACAGTCAATCGATCACCTACTGCCTCACCGCTACACTGAAAAAAAGGCTTACTTGTACCAAGTGAATTTTACTTGGCTGAAGTAAGTGCGAGTCCTGATTATTTTCAAAGAAATATTTATTTGAGGCAAATAAATATATGCACTTTAAATGAAAAAAAGAAATTCTTTCAACCAGATAAATCTTAATAGGATTGAGTTAACATTGCTTGATTCAAAAATACGACCTATTGGTCGGAGGGAAATATTTCTTTGAATCAAAGAAATATTAATTGAAGACAAAAATATACATTTGAAACGAAATAAATTACTCATTGTTCCAAATGAATGTGCAATGAATGGAAATGAATATTACTTTGAAATGAGGAAATGTGAATTGATGGAAAGAAATATATTTTAAAGTCAAGCAAATATTTTATAGGCCCAAAAAACTATTTCCTTACGTCAAATATTTAATATTTGAAGCAAAAAAATATACCACTGATTCAAACAAATATTTCTTTGGCCTAAACCATGCGCGAGTGCAATAAAGTAGTACGTACTTCAACTGTAGTACATATTTTCCTAAATGAACAAATGGATTCTTCGAGCCTTAATTATAATTAACATTGTTATTATTATACATATTCAATTTAAACAATTCACATAATTTAAAATCTTGATGAACCTGAAACATAAAAATTCGATGAAAAATCAACCTCCAGCAGGAATCGAACTTGGGTCCGTCGAGTGTAAAGTCCATAGCGATGACCACGATGCTCTCGCAACATATAAATTCTAAGGTGGAAAGCCGCATTTAACTCTCACCATAAATGCCAAAGAAATATTTCTTTAAATCAAAAACATGGATATGGAATTTAAAAACATATTTCTTTAATCTAAAGAAGTAATAAATCGAAACAAATTACGCCAAATTATTAAATATTTGATTAAAAAAAAAAAATACTTCTTTGGAATAATTGTTTATTTGTTATGAATAATTTAATTCTAGTAAGCAAATGAAATATTTCCTTCAACTGAAGAAATAAATATTTATGTAAACTTAATATCTTGTTTATCTAAATAAATGCGCTTCATTGGTATAAATGCATGAACTCTTTGTAACAAATAAATATATATTTAATGTAATTAATATTATTTTGAATTAAGCCATTATTTCTTTGATTTAAATAAACCTAAAGACTTTATTCAAGTATGCAAAATTAATTGATTCAAATGCGTCCGAATCAATTCAAAGAATCAAACTTATTGTATCAAATAAATATTTCTTTGAGCGACTAATCCGATTCAATGAATCTAGACCTTTTGAATCAAGGAAATCATTTTCTTGAATGTAAGAAATATTTATTTGAATCAAGAAAATATAGCCAAAGAATTCATTTCTTTAGATCAACAAAAGATATGTGTCTGGTTTAAATAAAAATTACTACGGATAAAGAATATTTTCTTGATGCTAAGAAATAGGATTCAAGTAAATGCATTTTCTTGGCTCCAGAAATTCTTTTTTTCAGTGTAGCACTCTAAGTCGGTCTTCGGGGTGGAAAGGGGAGAGCTATGTGAAGTGTGCCATGTACCATTTTACATTTTTTTGCGCTGAATTTGAAATAGTTATAGTTATATATATAGTACTTTGAAACTTAATTTTTGTATGAAAATTTTGTAGTCACAGTGCAAAATGATGCAGATCATTTTTTCAACATATGAAAAATGATTTAGATGCAATTTATTCGAACATTTACTGCTCTTAATTTATAGTGAAAACAAGAGCGGGGAAGATATATATATATATATTGGGCATATAACTTAATTCGTGCGGTTTGCTAAGAGATGACGTAACTTGATTATTCTTCCATCGTTCCAAACATCCGACATGCGTTGGAAAGCTACTGTCCTTGTGCATCTTTTTCAGTATATGTCATTCATTTGAAGCGTAAACAGCTTTAATTTTGGTTCACTTAAATATGTCGAACTTTGTGCCTGAAAAAGTGTCTTTGCGGGGAGTTCTCCTTCATTATTTTCATATGAATAAAACTGCTGCCAAAAGTCATCGTATTTTGGTGGAAGTGTATGGCGAACATGCTCTAGCTGAGCGAAAGTACCAAAAGTGATTTGCTCGATTTAAAAGTGGTGATTTTAGCTTGGAAGACGAAGAACGTCCTGGGCAGCCAAAAAAGTTTGAAGATGACGAACTGGAAGCATTACTCCATGAAGATTGTTGCCAAACATAAGAAGATCTCGCAGAATCTTTGAGAGTCACTCAGGCAGCCAGTTCAAAACGTTTAAAAGCAGCCGGATACATTGAAAAGCAAGGAAATTGGGTTCCACATGAACTCAAGCCGAGAGACGTTGATAGGCGGTTTTGATTCCTTTGGAATAGAACTGAAGGGCCTATGACAAAGCCACCGAACGCGTCCTCGGGTTGCGGATAGAGGGTCCCTGTACCAAGGGTTTCTGCTGAATATGGTTACAATAATCAATAAGCAGTCGCGGACAATTGTCCAGGGATGGTACCAGCATTATCCCTGTTCACCGAGGCTTTATGGCGCGTATGCATACTCTGTGGTGCCAAAAACACCCAGAGCTTCAGCACGTTTCGATTCAATCGTTGCGAAATCAACGTTCCTACCTCTGGAAAAATGGATATGTACGCGGAGCGCTTCCCCAACCGCTGCTTGATCAAGCTGCAGCCGAAGATGAAGAAACGACATTAAGACCAACCGTGGAAAGCAGGCACCTTCTGAGAGATGATCACGATTTCAGGAAAAGAAGGAAAATTAACATGCAAGTTCCTCTTAAGCCCCAAGATCTGGCTGAAATGGATACCTTCCTTCATGGAGAAGTCTCGCAAGAGTCCGACCTCTGGACCATCAATTGCTCAGTTTATGGTGCTGCGAGAGCTTTGGCTGATTCAAATCGCAGGCTCGAACCGACGAAAGTTCGCCCAAGAACTGAGGACGTTGAATCACACACTAAACAAGTCAAAGCTGCTGACAATCAAGCAGCATATTGTTGACAAAATACGGCTGTTATCTGACGCAAGGAGGGGAATACAGAAAAGGGAGAAATGGATCAGGGAAAATCAAAAGTTTCTCGCTGACTCATCTCGCCTGTTCAGTGATCACCCTGTTTCTGTCTAAAATCCACCCAAATATATAATTAAAAAATTAGGTTAAACAACCACCGCAGGGTCTCACTGGCAGAAACCTCCATCTAAAAATGACACCAGCTCCCAGTAGGACCGCGGTAAATTACACTCATTACCACGTGTCACAACCGTGAGATGGGTGGTCACAGGACACGATAAAATCACAACGACAGGCCGGCGAAACCCTCGTGTGTTTTGAGCACACGAAGCGACCCAAGGATGACTTGCTGGCATCGCAGCAGTCTAGCAAGTCATCCTTGAGTTGATTCGTCCACTAAACGTGGGCGTTTTGCCGGTTCGTCGTCATGTTTCAATCTAAATTATTTTCAGCACCCCGAACTCT
>CAKNWW010336736.1:0-13724 GCA_932074435.1 Andricus kollari | reverse complement strand
TTATAGAGACTTATAGTGACTAAATTTATCTATAAATTCATCTTTTTTTAATTTTAAGTATTTATCATAACGACTATAACATTAGAATTAAGTACTTTATAAGTAATTTCAGAAGGAAACTATACTTTTTTATATTCAAAACTTTAATTTAATATAAGCTGGAGAAATAGAACTTCTTACGTTTATTAAAAACATATCTGATGATTCATATTAATGGGAATACATCCAATTTTTGCGTAATTAGATGATTTCACCGATTTCGTTCTAACGGTCAAATCTCACGAAATCGGTCAGATGACTGTCATTGCCCATCTCTATGTGAAGTACAATTATGATCATCAGATGATCATAATCGTTCTCCACGTATGCTCATTACCGGTTGCTCCAGTACGATTATGGAGCGCGTCAACTTAACCTTAAATGTCAGACGTGATTTACTTGTAAATCATACCTTTGTTGTATAAAGTATCGTTTGCACTTTTTCACTCCTAGGTACACAACATACTATTATTGTTTCTACTGTATGTAGTTTAGATGGTAAACTGAATGTAAATTTAAATAATTCAAAATGTCCTATGAATAATGTGATGGCCTATGAGGCAGTGTGTACTTGTCGAAAAGAATATATCTTTGACTACTTTTCCTGTTCTGGTGATATCATACAGTCGATAAACACATAAATATATACCTTGAATAGAGTTATTGAGAATAGCTCTCGGAAGGAAAGTCGCCAAGAATTTTATTATCGAAGTAATATTGTACCGAAATTTCAGTAAAAATATTTCCTTTTCCAGGTCCCGCTGTTGATCGTACCACAAAAATCCAGTATTCGTATCGAAATTTCGGTACACGCACTCACGGGCCAATGTGGACAAAATATACAATAATTACACAGATAGACATTAGGATGAAATATACAGAAGGATTTTGGCTTTAGATTTGTAGTCATCAAACAAAAATCTACAAGGAAAGATACGTTTCATCTTTGTCAAATTTTTATATGATTAACTTTACTAGCTGCACACTTGAAGTTTTAAAATTTTAAGCACTTGAAATCAGAAATAGGCACTTTAATATTATTTAATTCATAAAGGTTTTGATTTTAATTTGGTTAGTTTTTTGAGAGTTTAAGTATAGTTTTAGTTAAAATTATGCAATTACTTAGCAGAATATTGTCATTGCAATAATTGAAATTTAATATCATTCTAGAATTTTTGTCATTCAGGAAGACCACCTCATTCATTTTAATATTGCACACCTTAAAAAGTATGGATTATAGCACAGCATAAATCGAAATTCTAAGATGTCGGTAAACGTGTCAGTAAGGTAAATTGCAATTAAAACAACTATCTCCTGCTTACTGACCAATATTTTTTCCGACTTCACAACATTTACAAATCTCTATTTTCCGCCCAAAATAAGGTGCAATGTGAAAAAGCCCTTAGGGATAGAGGTTTTTGTTGATGACGAAATCTCCGTTTTTGTACAAATGCGATTTGAACATGTTCTTAAGTTAAAATGTTACAACATTTCATCTCAACTTGATCGAATCAGGTTGCCTTCAAACCCGCACATTCATGCACAAATTCCAATTTACGACATCATTTATGGGCAGGGGGGGCTATAACATCTTGCGCAGCAGAATACTTCATTCTGGAATCATTGAGAAATTAATATAATAATATAATTTTAATTTCTATATAATTTTTTTTCCCTAATATGTGAGGCATCAGTTGTTAACAGAAGATATTAAAGTTCTTAGGTATAATCTAAAATGTGAAAATGTGACATGTTAGACGGAACTGTCAATCAATTATACTTTGAATGGTGAATATTTTCTTATTGGATAATTTGATTGAATATTTTTTCACCCTATCCTGCCATTCTCTATGATTGCATATACTTCATCATAACTCTCGTTCGCGATTTTCTTCTTAATAGAGGTTGTAGAAGTATTTGCAAAGGTACTTGGAAACACAGGAAATACGATTCTTCGTACTTTATTCAAGTACGGCTTTAAGGCACGTGCCCAGTAACAGTTTCGAGTGAACTCTTGAAAATGCTTCAGTTAAGCACTGATCACTAAGAGATTCTTCGAGGAGAGGGTAATTGCAGTAGAGTATATTCTACCGGGAACTGTTATTGATCCTACTTTTATTTAACACTTAACATGATCTAAAGCCTCTGAATTGTACTCTTCTCGTTTAAGAAGTTTTGATTCTGTTTAAAGGCACTTAGAGTAATGCTAACTTGTCTGGAGTTTTGTAAATATTTACAATTGTTATACTTATGATCTAATTAAAATTATTTAAACTGGTACCGATATATTCTTAGAAGAAATAAAAACTCATTATAACATATATTCAGTCAAATTCCAATTCTTGGAAATATCTTCATAACGGTTTGACCTTGTGCGAAGATTTATGACGCATTAAAATTAATTTTAAACTAATATCAACTTGTCTGTACTTATTCAAAACAATAAAAGTTATTGTGACTTGTTTGGATGTATTCCAAGATCTATCAAATTCACCAACTCAGTTAATCAATCAAAATTAGGCCAATCTTTGAAAAAAAAAGTTATTGTCGAAAGATGTTTAAACTAATCATAACTGTTTCTAATTTCCGAAAATTCTACAATTTGTGTTATGGTCCAGGTGGAAAAATATCAAAAGATAACCATACATTTCTATTTCAGAATTTTCGCAGATCTTAAGCTCATCACTCATTCATGAAACTATGTTATCAAAGCAAAAAATAATTAAAGTACCCAAGGAGAAAAGAAAATATTCCTCGTGCTAAAAAAAGTAAAGCACCTGGATCCTCGCATAACTGTCATACCTCTATCGAGATACTTGAACTTTGTCACCGATTTTTGTGGCTTGAGTGCCGAGGGAATTTTTACAGAAGGTCTTATTATCCAAGAAATAACGTGGGGTAATATTTTCGAGAATCCGGGGTGTAAAAAGGCAAAGTGACGAAAGTAAGCCAGAAAGAAGAGGAAAATTGAAGAAGGTGGACAACGATCCTGTGGGATAAGTAGCTTCGCTCTCGTGGTGCTCGTACCAGCAGTAAAACTCTTTTCAAGCCTCCAGAGATACCACATATAAAGACACTGAATCTTCTTTGCCTATTCAGACTCTTTGATGGAAACCACCTGTCTGACTTTTTCGCACGTTCTCAGGGAACGACAGCTCCTCCTGAGCTTTGAAACCCTGTTACTGTTAACTTTGCGTTCTTATTATTTTTAATCATCCTTGCTGGATAATACTAAAAAAGCCGGCCGTGGAAAGCACAACAAAATGAATCAACGCACATTTGGCCAATTTTCAGGAGAAACAAAAATTGTTTTATAAAATCTATTTTTTAGTTAAATTGAAAACTGAGAATTTTCTTTCTAGATTATTAGCTGTGACGCGCGTTTTTACTACTTTTTAAAAATTGATTTCTTAATTTATTTAAAAACTGTGAATTTAGTTTCTAGATTATTAGCTGATGAATGTAGGAGAAAAACTTTTATTAACAAAATGCAATCACTTATAAACAATGGAAGAAGTAAGTAAAAAAAGCGCTATTTCTGTTGAATTATTCAAGTTCTGGTGAAATATCTAAAATTCTGTCTGGCCAACACAAGAAAATTAAATATTTAAAAAATAGTTCCATGGAATCTAAATTAGTTTGTATTCAGACAAATACATATGAACTTCTCCTTCTATACAGATCAAGCTTCTCTGCACTTTCGAAATAGTCTAAACTTGTCAAAATTCATAAGCAAATGTTTATTCTTTTGGCGGGTTAGGCGCAATACCGGTTTTTGAAACTTTGATCTATTTTTCCACTAAATTTTCCACTAAAGTGTCATATTTCGTTCTTCTTTATTTCAGATAATTATGTGAACTTTTCAATGTGATACAAAATGTCAACTTTTATGAACACTTACTATTATAATAACCATAGAACTTCCAAATTTTGTTTCCTCAAGAAACATTTTTTTTGTAACACATGCATAGAATCTTTGATTTTTGACGAATTTATAGCAGGAAAAAACTGTTCAAATCTGGAGTAGTGTGGAATTTAATTTTTTCCATACCGTTGTACATGCGCTTGTCGATACTAAATTACTTTTTGCATGGGTCGAGGAAGCTTGCGGACATGATCGTAGGTCTGATCAGCTTATCCGGTTCAGATATTTATAGATACCATACGTTTTATTACATAACCGGATATTGAGGAAATGTATGGTTAATATATAAAGTACCGAAAATGTCCACATATTCATGGTATTAGGGTAATTCATTTTATAACGCAAACAAACAATTCCGTAAAATGCAAGCTCACACATGCTCTGCTGGTAACCTTTTATGTCTAAATGAGCTATGTGAAAGGAGGAGCAGGTTGGGTAACATTCAGAAGTCCCTCTTTGACTTTAAAGTATTATGTAAGAATCAAGAAGAGTTACAAAATTTTCTTTATATGATGCTTAAAATTGATCAACTTTTCAAGCATGATTGGGCATATTTTTATTTAAATGACTATAAATTAAAATATATTACACTTTTTTACAATAATATTTTCTAATAATAATTATAAAAATAATTAATCTTAATTATTTACAAATATGGGAAAAATATTTCACAGTAAAAAGAAAACCTTAAAATGTAATTGAACTTACTTTCAGGATGGCTTTAAATTCATTGGGTAACTTAATTTATGATACTGAGGTGAACATAAAGTCAGTCTTTCTTGGCGGATAGTTATTTAAGGTCGAAAACGAATGTAAAAGCCGCATAATTGATCAGCATTTTTCAGAGTAAGTATGAAGTGCCAGAAAGTTAGTTTACAACGGAGATGAATCTCATTTCATGCGGGCGGAACTCGTTCAAATGTTCCGTGTGCATGACGGTACGTGTGCGCAACTTCAGACGTAAAGTCATCTCTATCGACACTGTCCGTCGTGAGTTTACTGAATCTCCGCATTATACATCTGACTTTACGAACAAAACATGACGGACTTTTTTCCGCAAATCGAGCTGACTTTAAGATTTCCGACTTATGCTGACTCATCGTGCTCGTGTTCTTCTTTTGATCACACCCTGAACTCCGTCGATATATATGCGGACTTTAAGGTTTCCTTTTTACTGTGTTAGTTTACTTATTTTATTCGGTAATCAGCACACCTTATGGCATATCATTATAGAAAAACATGAAACATGTGAGATAAAATTATTATATTCGTTAAAAATGAGTTTATTTACAATGATGGTAATATAAAAGGGGTTATTTTATATCTATATAAATTTAATACATGTATTTTCAAGGCACTAAAAAAATAAAATCAATGAAAACTACAAAACTCCAATAGTGGCCTTTTAAATGATATCCGATTTGGAATATTTTTATTAAAAAAATTGTTGACCAAAAAGGTACAACTAAGGGTGTTACGCATATTCAGTTTCGAAAATAATTTTGTTTTACTCTAGAATAGTATCTATCAATATCGAAAACCGATAAGCTAATTGTACCTACGATCATGTTTGTTATCTTTCCTAGTATTTCTCTAAATACAAACTAATTCGGGTTCTTGAAACTGTTTCTTCAAACATCTAATTTTTTGTGTTGACCCGACAAAATTTAAAATATTTTAACAGAAGTATTATTAATTCAACAGAAATACTTTATAATTATTGTTATTCAAATTTCCGGAAAGATTGTTTTTATTGTTTTTCAAATCGAAAAGTACTTGCATTGGTTACAAACATTCGGATGTGATGGGTGCAGTTTATGCGAGTATTATTATCGTATTCATAGAGAAGTAACTTCTTTCGAGTTTGTTACACAATATACAATTTTTTTATAGAGATGAACAGTTTTCGAAACTTTTTTTTTTTAATCTAACCTTTGTTCTCGAAGTAATTTTTGGTAATTTGAATTTCATAATTTACAGTTGTTGTATTTAAAATGTTGTATCGAGTTGTAAGACGAGAAAAGGAAAGATGCAGAATGACAAAATGTTGTCGAATTGCAAATCCGTTTTGTTATGGTGTCAAAGCAGAAACAATTATTTCAAATGAAGAAAGAGAGGTTAACGAACCATTTTTTTTAATGGAAGTTTTCTCTGAGTGCATCTTATGGCTTGAACAAAAATTTATCCACTATTCAGGAAAGATTTTCTTATGAATCTGATATATTCCAAGACGATCTAAGCTAATTAGTAAATATCGAAAACGTCTTAGCTTTTTACGTATGGAGAGTAATCAACTAATAATTTTAAATCCCTTAGAAGACGAAGTTTTATAGCCAAACTAGGTAACTTTTTTCATACTTCACCAGAAACTTTATAATCTTCTTTAACGACTCTTAACGAACTGGACAAAAAACATCGGATGACTGGAACTTTAAAATCCTTCTTATCTTGAAATGAAATTACCCTGACCAAATTATGGGTTAAAGAAGAGTTGGTGGTTAAAACTTGGAACAAGAGTGTTCGCCATGAAGTTTGGGTCGTTTCGTGTCTATCTAGAGTAGATAATGTTTACTACAAAACGATAATATAAACTGATTTATCATGGTAATTGGAATTAAAATTTAACAGTGTTGTAAATTTATGATACACTGTCCTTATAAAATTCGTATTATCAAGTTGAATGTTTAAAAAAATGTAATATAACACATAGTGCAGGGTTACTGTATGATACATAATCAAAAATAGCACATTTTTACCAGTCGTCAATTATAGTAAACAAAAAGTTAATTTAAAAAGGTACTTTATAAACTAAATCAGTGAAATGTTTACTGTTAAAATCAATAATTCAGGATTCTATAGAAAAACTTGTGACTTTTCTTCTTATTCACTGAAAAATCAGTTAAAATAGCCATTGAAATGAATCAATAAATCAAAATCACTGAAGAGAACCTGTAATACATAAATGAATGATTTTTCCAGTGAATGTTTTATTGGTTGATTCAGTGATCAGCTGCAGGCTATGTCACGTCGTTTTGTCGTTGCTTCATTAAAGTTGGGCTGGTCAACCATCACAAGTACAGTGATAAATCTTTTAATTTATTTGAATGAAGCCCACTGAATTATTGTATTATTTTTGCGATGTAAAGAAATATCAATCAGATTGGCATACAATTGTATTATGTGAGAGAATTATTAAAGAATTCCAAAAACTTATTTCAATTTCAGTGGATGCGACATTTTTATTCATTCGCCACTATTTAATCCTGTTTCGAATCGCTTTTGTGATTCATGGTAGTTTAAATTGCAATGTTGATTAAAATTTGTGGATTTGATAATTATATTGTTACCGACGTAGCCTAGGTCTCAAGAGTACGGCTCACTATGATTGAATTAATGACGCTCATTTTACTGATGAAATGCTCTTTAACTGATTATCACAGTGAGTTAATCACTTTTCAAGATTTCAATTAGTAAAATGACACTGATTCAGTTTTCGATAGTGAACTAAGAAAGTTTTGTTTCAACTTTTTTGGTTGCGAAAAATAATACCTCTTGTAGAAACGCATATATACTTGTGTATGCTCCCTAGTCTAAGGCGCCTTACTATTTTTGTTCCCTATAATCTTCGCTTATAGCAGGGCGAGATAATTCCCCTAATGCAGACAATGAGGTAATTAGTGATTAATAAGCACTGTTTGGTTCTTTATCTAACGAAAAGATTACAGCCCCAATATTATTATAGCATTTAAATTGAAAACACCCTGCCATTCTTGAAAAGAAAGTCAACAACTTTCAATATGACGAAGTTTGCTTGATACTGCTTGTAAGGCATTTAACAAAGATGCAATTGAGTGTGATGAGCATTTTCCACGCAAAGGCTGGCATTATGGCAGGGTGAATGTGCCGGATTATATCAGACAGGGGAGTCATCTTTGCTTGAAGGGGATGGGCTATATAATAACTATGGGCTCTTAGGGTGTTGAAGTAGATGGGATCAAGGAGGGTTGTATATGAGGGTTTATAATATTTACAAATAGAGGGATATAAACGAATTGCCGTACAGGTGGTGGCTGACGTCTGAAAGCAAACACGTGGGAAAAAGTGATAGTTTATGATTGCCAACAGAAATTGTGATTTATTGATGAAATTTTCAGTATAAATAACTGACGCTTTACGATAAAATGTCTTTATAATAGAATACGAAGTCGCTAATGACTTTCGTATAATTTTATTATATTTTTTCGTGACTCATTGCCAGTCACTTCCTCTCCCCTCTCACGTCCGACTCCCAATCGTTCACTGTTGTAATTCCACTACCCATCGTCACGAAATTTCGGGACGACTAGCGAATCTTTTGAAAAATAAATTTTATTACAGATTTATTAAAATTATATTAAATAAAAGAGGATTTCGCGATTTTCAGAGTTTGAGAAAATTTCAGAAAGCAATAGTTCGTGTCATTCTAAGGTTAATTAGAAGAATAATAAGCCGAAGAGAATAGAAAAGTCTGCCCTTTTTAATCACTTTCGTACTTCGGTTTCTTAACCTCATTGTTAAACTTGCAGTAAGTTAAATCGGTATTCTGTGGACCGAAGCGTCTGTCCGCTCTAAGTGCCAATCGATTAATCGCGATCAAGTAAAGTTTCTTCCCAACTTCAACTCCCGCTGAGAACAAAACGCCTTGGCACAACAAGCTCTTGACGTTGAGGCATCCTTAGCAGCTGAATGTTGAAAGCTCATTAACATTATCGATCGCTCGCATACTCCTGGTTTTGTTATTCCCTACCCAACTTCTTTAGAATATAGCAGCGTGATAACTCATAAAGTACATGAAAGCCGCTTGTAAGTCATTCTACCTTTAAGGTATGGATAGAAAGTTATTTAAACCTCATCTAGCATATAGATATACCTAGTACCTACAGTAAATTGTGGCGTGAAAAAATGTTATGTAGCATTATTACCATTTTAGGGTAATAATGTCGTATTGCCGCATCCGAGCAGGATGCACTATTAGTAATTGATCATTTTATTTATGTAAATATATATAAAATTTATTTAAGATTCTGTGAAAACATTACTTCAAAATATAATTAACTTTATACGCATACGTCACATGTGTAGATGCTAATCTCTGTATAACGTATGCCATCGCAATGTGGATCCAGACAAATGTAGTATTGTAAATCGGCATACGAAAAGGATACAAAAAGGCTCACAAAAAGGAGATATTGCCGTATGGGGGGGGGGGGGGGGGGCGGGGTTGAAAAAGAAGAAGCCGGGGATCTTCCTACTCTTAACTATATATTTTTTTTGTACCCGAGCCCTCAGCATATCTGTTATTGTTACTTGCGTCTAAACAATTTCTAATTTGCTTGTTCTTTAAAGACATAAATTTGAACGAAAAAATGTAATTCGTGCGAATACGTTTGTAGCAGTCCTAGAATTCCTAAAAATAACAGACTCACTTAGAATCATTATTAACCATCATAATTCATCATTATCAATCCTATTCTAATTTAGCTTACAGAGAGCCATCAAAAAATATTTAGAATCAGTGAAATTTCTTTTTTATCAGGTGATAGAAAAGTTCCACATTCGAATAAATGTTTTCCTTGAAGGGTTCCAAATTACGGTTTCTTAATCTAGCTTATCTTTATGAATGAATTTCGTAAGCTATATTTTCCTTTTCGATATGAAATTAAAAGATCGTATCTTCTTTTCTCCCTCACGTCTACCGTGACTTCATAGATATTGGTATGTAGCGCTTTGCATATCTCTTATCAGAGAATACGAAATTTGCATGAAAACATATATGCCCTTAATCGAAAATGGAATATTATGTGTCTCTTCCTATTTGTTGAAAAAATTTGATTTCATGTAAGTATTTTTTTAACTTCTTAAATATCCCAAAACTTCAACCAGGTAAACAGAGCGACGAATAATGTTTCGAGGTAATGTATTATCGCAGTAAAGGAAGTCAAGTATAATTTTACGTCGTGAAACTTCGAATTACATGAATTCAAGCTAACATGAAAATTGCGATTTACGTTGATGTAGAGTTTGTAAACCAATTTACATAAAGTCGCTACTATAAAGTGTATGTACTTCTACAAACCTCTTTAAAATTCATAACGGTTCTTACCTAAGAGCATAAAATTAAGGAGCATTTGCACTTTATTTGCCGATATGGAGTAATAGCATCCGTTGCAGGAACGGCGCACTAGCACTTTGAACGTAGCACGATAATGTTTATCGAGCGTTTTTATTTTATCTTCGCTATGTTATATGAGCAAGATTAAAGTTAGGTTAAGTACACATACTATATTGGATGAGATGAGAAGTACCCAAATGTGACGCACTGTGCAATTTTTGAAGGTTGACTTTTGAAAAAAATGGATAGGGAGAGAAACTTTAGAATAGGAATGAAAAAACAGTAAAGAAAACGATTCAAATGATCATAAAAGATAGTCGGTTTTTTCTCAGTGGATCTCAAATCTGTAAAGCAAACTTTTTATGTCCCTCTGTATTCAACTGTAGGCTTTACGTTTATCATATTATACCTCTCGAAATTCTTTATAGTTGCAAGACTGAGTAGTAAACTTTTTATATAGTTTTAACTTTATTTGATTTGATTTATTGTATTATACTCACAGTCAAATGACCATAACTGTCAACCAAAATCACTTCCATATTTGATACATTCATTATGTCCTAATATTTAGTATTAAAAATCATTATATTAAGAATAATAATTCCATCACCTTACTCTGAATACTATATATATACTCACTTACCTCTGAAAGAAATTATGTATGATGTAAGTACTCTGAAGAAATCGATACCCATAACAAAAAATATCAAGTTCAGCCTCAGATCGTTTGCACATCAAATTGAGGTGAGCACATGACGTATACGGTTAAATTAAACCCCACTGGTCTATCAGCCTATTTCTTGCTTAAATTCCTATTTCTTTTTCAATCTGTATCGTATAACGGGGTAAAGTCCCTTATGTAGGGTAAAGTTGCAACATCCTGATTTATATTATAAAATTCAATATCAAATTCCCCAGGGCAACAAATAAAATATTATCGATTGTTTTAATTAGCAGATCTGTCAAATTTTATTTTGAAATTTATTTTTTGCGAATTTATTGGTGAGCGACTTTACACCGTTTTACGGTACAGCCTTTCTTAACCCACTTTAACACTCTATATGATGATGATGATGAGTAATTTTGCCTGATGTTATTTTTTTGTTGGTCTACTGGTTCCTGTATTAATAGGGGAAGTGTGTCTAAAACGGCCAGTTCAGAATGAAGCAGAATATTACTTTTAAATATTAAATACTAGGTAACAATGAATTGTGTTATAGGCAATAATTTTATGTATTATACATTTTGATTCCTTTTTTAATAATACTAACTATTTTTTCCATTCATTTTTATTCTAGTCTTCTTTCTGACAATTATGTCATTTTTGGTCATTTTCTCTGTCATATTTCTTTGACTAATTATGCCATTTTTTATATTCTCAGATGCATTTTTTTCATGAATAAAAAATAGAGGTATGTGACTCGATAGTACTCTGAAGAGTTAGATAGAGTATCAGAGTGATTCACAACGGACCTGTCTTTCCAGAAAGTTTTTAAAAAGTCCGGGAAAATGGACAAAAGAGCAGCAACTTATACTCCAGCGAGTTACATTGGCGGCATCTCTCATTTGGAAAAATTAGAAGTCCACAAAAATCAGCGAAATTCTGGCAAGTCACATTTGCGGGAAAACACGTATGCGGCAATTCACATTGCCGCCAGTTTGTTGTGGACTTGACATTTTTTCAAATGATGAATGCGGCAATGTGACTCGCCGTCAATAATTATAATAATAAAGCTTGGAAGGGTTTCTCTGAGGTGATTTGTCCTGTCACGTCTTTTTCTGGAATAACCCGTCCAATGATGCCTCAAAGCATCATATGTTTTTTTTAAAGTCGGGAAGGGGATTTCTGGAAAGGTATGTCCTTGGAAGAATTTTTTGGGAAGAGGCTTCATGTGGAGCCTTGAGAAAGGATATCCTGGGATGGATTATTAGGTCTGTCGTCAATTGGACTTAAAATTGAATTAAGACTAAAAAAGGACGAAAATATTGATAACTTAACTTCATATTTGATTATTGTTCTGAAAGAAGAATGTAACATTTTTATCAAAACATGTATTTACAGATTTTCGACCCTTTAATAAATTATAAACGAAAATTAGCGTTCAAAATAATTATTTAAAGATAGTTAAACATAGTTAAACATAGTTAAACTTATGCAAATATTAAGATGTAATTGACCCGTGATTCAATGCATTGACTTGATGGTTTTAATTAAATTATTGAAAATAACGATCACGTAGACAATAAAGACGAGTGGTGTGTAAAATCAAATTTACGAGCTCAGCAGTTCAGCACCAGTCGAGACGCTCAGGCGATTCCTGGATGATTACTTTCCATTTAATTGGAACAATCACGTGATTAATCATAGCCAATTCTAATGGCAGTTGTAGATCTCTGATCGAGGCTCTATGATTAGAAATTACACTGTGGATCTCGATAATTGCTATGCCAGGACTTGATTTTCAAGCAGTTCTTGGTCAATGACTCGTTAGAGAATGCTTATAGTAACAACATCTAAGTTATCCTGTGCTGAAAGTATATATATATATCGACGCCTCGATACAATATAGGGCAATTAAGTCTAGAATGGACACCTTTGCATCAATCAGCTTGATATTTTCGGGAATTAAATAATTTCTAGAAAACGAGTCTGACAGATGGTACTTTGACATATTTTTTTACAGTGTCTAAATATCAAAAGTGGGGTACGATACATTTAAATAAAATTAAAATGACAAAAAGAAAAGGTCTGCACTTTTACCGTTTTAGCCACACGCACGGATGAAATGGTCAGTCTCAAAGAATTAGCCTAAGCATGCTTATTTTTCCGTTAATTTCAGCACTAAGGTTGTTACATCTCACATAATAATATTCTTTTAAATACTTTTAGCATTTTTATTCTATAAATTTCACAAAATATTGTAAAATATGAGTTAAATTATGGGAAGGTTATAAGGAGATTTAAAGTACAATAAATTATTATTGAGAAACAAATTATTGTTGTCAAAATAAGAAATAAATAACATAGTTTCCAAATTTGAAGATTTTTTGGATTAAATAGTTTTAAAATTATAATTTTCTTTAAATATGTTACCTAACTTTGAAGTCGTTTGTTTCCTGTAAAATAGTTCAAAGTTTTAATGCATTGTTCACTTTCAAATTATTTAAAAATATCGTCAACACTTTGAATTATTCTCTTTAGTAATTATTTCTTATGAAAATAAATATATAAATATGACGCAGTTTTTGGGATAATATTTCTACCACAAGAAGGCAGTTGGCGCAAATATTCCAATAACAATAGCAATATTGTAATTCAATTTTGTAGTAAGATTTTATCATAAAGAAGTGAAATCTATAATCATATTTTATTATGTCAAAGTAGATGTATAGGGGGGTTTCTGGATCAATTGGTATTGGTGCGTGTCCGTGTGAGGTAAGCCTGTGTGCGTGTGTCTGTGTGATGCTGCATGGAGGCCGTGCTGAAAAGCTTCTAGAACATTCTCGATGGGTCCTTGATGACGTCACACAGTAATATTGCCCAATTGTGCCATCCACAGGAATGTAACAACAGGTTCAAGGTTATTCTTGAGATAAGAATAACCTTGA
>CAKNWW010336725.1:0-12873 GCA_932074435.1 Andricus kollari | reverse complement strand
AGAAAGGCATCCATTCTGTTAAGAGTCCTAGGTTTAGGGCAAGCTGTTGATGTATAATTATTCCCGCCATATCATTATGCCTGTGTGTATATTCTCTTTGAGCCATTACGCGACAACCATCAATAATGTGCTCGATGAATTCGTTGGTATCTCCACATAATCGGCACCGGTCAACCACGTCTTGATGCACCACGTGTTTGCGATGATTTCTGGTGCTGAAAACCCTGTCCTGTATCGCGATAAGGAATCCTTCCGTTTCTGGATGCAGGGCGTCCTTCCTCAGCCAAATATTGGATGCCTCACTATCCACTGCATGTTCAGCTAACGTTTTGGGGTGCTCGCCGTGGATGGCTTTCTGTTTCCATTGCGTCTCTAATTCCTCTATGGTTTCTGCCCTGGCACTCAACGCCTCCTCTGAGGACAAATTCAAGGGCGTGTATTCATGATCAGCTTTACAGATGGTGTTGTAAAGCGTAACATGTCGCTGGCTGTTAAAATAGTCTCGCAACTGTATAACATGTGACTCACACAGTTTCCTGATATCTACAATGCCCGTAACCCCTCTATGCCGTTGTAGAACTACCCTTTCAACCGCCGAATTACTGTGGTGCTTTGGGTGCTTCGTCATTTATACACGGATGATTCTCTTTAATCGTTCGAAGTCGGTGTTCGACCATTTGATTAGCCCGAAGGAGTTCGTGAGGACAGGGATGGCATAGGTGTTGATTGCCCTGATCTTGTTTGACGAGTTAAGAGAACACTTCAGAACCAATCTGAGTCTTGTAGTGAAGGCAGTCGTTAGGTTTTTCTTAACTATTGTATGTTGAATACCCTTAGATTCGAGAATACCCAGGTATTTATATGACTCTCCCTCAGCCATTGGTTCGATGTCATTCTCGAAATTGTTCTCTAGCTCTGCGGTCTCTAATTCAATTCTGGTTAAATGCACTGTTCTACATTTATCTAGTTAGAACTCCATGTAGATATCATTGAAAGACTGCTTTGTGACATCGATCACTTGCTGCAGTTTCTGGTCTGAACTAACGTATAGCTTCAGATCATCCATGTAGTAGTATAACCGTTTATTCTTCAGTCTGTTTGCCTTAAAAAATTGACTTGCTTACACTTTCCTTTTTTTACATAATTTCCCTTAATCTAAGCCTGAAAACTAACATCCATCCATACATTATCTCTAGGATCGCACGCTCTTATCGCCTTGCCTTCCTCGCGTCGCCTCGCTCGCATGTCACTACTCTCTCGCTTCCACGTCTATTACCTAATGCTGATCTACTATTTACAATATTTACATCCTACTTATATCTACTTCCTCTCTTATTTACAATCTTTCCTTCTCCATTCCTCTTCCTCCTTCCTTCTCTTCTTCGCCATCCTACCCAACACTCCCTTCACCTATGCTACTGCCCTTTTGTCCCCCTTCCATGCATCAACACCTCCACGCTCATTCCACTCCTTTCCACCTCTACACACTCCTCCAACCAGTGCTCCACTTTTGCATATCCCTTCCCACACAGTTCACACATCCTTTTTTTCCCTAGAGAACCATAACCTATTAAAATCCTCCATACACCCACATCTCATCCTCGCTATAAGCTCCTGACTTCCTTTCTCTCCTTTCTCACACAAATATTGCGCTCTCGCCCTTGGCATAATCCACACATAGTTCCCGTTAAACCTTGACTCT
Organism: Andricus kollari; assembly: GCA_932074435.1. Lineage (NCBI taxonomy): Eukaryota > Metazoa > Arthropoda > Insecta > Hymenoptera > Cynipidae > Andricus > Andricus kollari. The sequence goes on along the minus strand of CAKNWW010336725.1, from coordinate 11,171 downwards.
CTTATTCTCTCTTCCCCTGATGTCTTCTCTCTCTCCATGCCTTTTTTCTCAACCACCTCATATACCTTCTTTCCTTCCTCATGCATCCTTCTCACTTCATCCATCTGTAGTCCATTCGCTCTCAAATACCTTTCCCTTTCAGCCTCCATCCTCCCAACCCCTCTCCTGTTCTCCTTCTCCCACCAACACTCCCTAACCAGCTTACTTCCCCCCTCTTCCATAAATTTCTCCTCATATTTACATGCCCGACTCCCAGCCAGAATCCCTATACTCGTTCTCCCCCTTTCCCTCCTGACAATATAATTAGGCGTGTTCCTTTCCAACCCCAATGTCCACTTTACATACCTCCCCTGTGTCCTATTTACCTCTTCTCTTTCTTTTTACCCCCATACCTCTACTCCATACATTAGCACACTCATCACTAGCGCGTCAAACAATTTCATTCTCTTTTCAAAATCATCAGCGAATAACTTCTTTCCTAACCCCCACACCTGCCTCATCGCCACATTCGCCCTCCTCACTCTTTCTTTTATGTGACCATCCACTCCGCCACTCCTCCGAAACACGAAGCCCAGGTACACCAACTCTTTCACCTCCTGCACCGCCTCTCCCTTCCACTTCCACTCCCCTCCCTTATCCCTGCCACCTCCTTTTCTGAACACCATACAGGTCATCCATGTCTAGAAGATGGGTCACTTGATGACCATCCTCGTTATCATGTACTCGGAACAGATGAGACATGCTATTTAGTGTTCTGCTCAGTGGGTTCAACGCTAAACGGAACCATAATGCACTGAATGAGTAAGACTGCAAGCAAATAGTCATGTGGTATGGAAGGAAACGCTTGCTTGTAGTCAATGTATGCCAAGTGCAAGTTTCTTTGATGTTTACGCGCTTGCGACATGGCAACAGCGTCTATGATGACTAGATCTTTACTGCCTCGCGAGTTTTTACAACATCCTTTTTCTTCATATGTAAGGATGTCATTCTCGTCGCAGTGAGAATATGCCTCATCTGCTATGATAGCTGTAAGACATTTATTTATTGTTGGAAGACTGGCTATCGGTCGAAAATCAGATGGATTTTGAGCATCTAATTTTTTGGGCAACATATACGTTGTACCCTGGAGCATAAAATCTGGCATCAGATCTGGTTGTTCGATGATCTTCTGAAAACACCGTGCCAACGCAGGATGCACACTAGTCAGGTACTTGTACCAGAAGTTGTGCACCATGTCCGGACCTCGAGCTTTCCAGTTGCTTGTGCTTTTCAAAACCGTTGAAACATCAAAAGCTGTGATGTTAGACAGCTCCATTTCAGGGTTATTGCTATATCTTGACTTCTCTATTTGGAACCACGCAGAACCACGCAGTAAGAACATCAAGTCTCTGCCGTTGGGCGTCTATAATCTCATCCAATATTGCTGGTGTTAATGTCTCGATGTAACGAGGGTTTATGATTTTAGTAATATGGTGTATCAGCTTTCTGGTTCTATTTCCTTTTTTATATTGGTGGATCTTGTTCCCTTCCTGGAGCAAAAGACTGCATTTGTAGGCCTAGTTCTGCGGCCCAACGTTCTAACGGTTGCCACAGCTACACAGTATACAAGAGTTTGCACCTCTAACACAGTTTGTGTTGCGTTCAAATGCATAGGTAAGACCTTGCTGTTTAGGTGTTCTATTAGTGTACGCAAATCATTTGCGATGTTCATCTTGGGCAGATAATGCCTTTGGCATTTATTATTATGGTACGAGAAGTTGTAGGCTCCGGAAGCTATGATCCTGGTTCCTTAAAGCAACCAATCCCGATGCAACTGGAACGTTTACGTCATCCACTTCTGCTCCTTCTGTCCCAGAAGGTGAGCAACAGCGGGAAATTTACGCGAGAGAACATCGTTCAACACTGTTCCTTGGAGTCAGGTCTCTAGCCGCGGATGATCTTACGCGGCAGACGGGACAGTTGAAGATAAAGGTTTCACCTCTGGATACTTTTTTAGAGCTACTAATCTTTATGGAATGTTATGAGGAACAGTGTTGACGAACCAGATGAAGTGATCCCAGAAGAAAATACTTTTGCATCCGGTTTGCGATGGAATAAGCCTGACGCTGGCAAGCTGGAATCTTGTTGAGTTGGCTAAGAAATGATGCTTTCATACCTCCAAGACAGCCAAGAGAACTACACGATATCATTATTATTATTATTATTACATTCTCATCACAGAAGGTATTAGATTTATGTATAATTTGACCCAACCCCCGTTTTGGTCAAATGTCCACGTTTTGAGACCTTATGAACCCGCAAAACAGCTGCATTTAAGTAATTAATTAAAAATTTAATTTAATTTAATCATTTTTCCAAATCATCAAGGCATCCCCAAACCATAATTTCTAAGGTACAAAATTTAGCCTGCTCTTTTAAGTGATACTTGGTTCTGAGAAGGCGTGCTCTGTCTTTATTGACTCTCACAACTCTAAGGTAGTCGTAATTTTTGTCCGATCCATTATCGGAATGTTTCGTCCGCTCGGAAGGTTTCATCCGCCCTCACAGAGCGGAGGGAAAGAAATTGTTAAAGAGCTCGCAGGATTTGGGATGGTTTATCTTAAACGGAAACATAGAGGAAGATGAGGAAGTGGAATATACATAGTCAGGAGGAGAAAGGGGAACGGTAATTGTAAACAATTACCGATGATGAGGTAAGAGAGAAGGTCAAGAAACTAGAGATAGGGGATTATCAAGATTTGAATCACCTTCTTAGAATAGTGACATCGGAGGGAGAAAATAGTACATTATGCAACAAGGGTCAAAAGTAGTAGATTTTTCCCGCGGGTGAGCATACTGCCCGAACGAGAATATTGTTCCAGAGGGCAGTAAGCATCCGAGGGAAAAATATTCTCGTAAGGGCAGTATAATAACCAAGTGGAAAATATACTTTTGCCTCGTGTTGCATATAGTATTTTATTCCACTCTCGACTGAAAGGCCACTTTTTGGTCCTGAAAAGCGGGGTCGAAACAACTTCGCATTCTTAAGAGATTTTTTGAAAGTTAAAAAAAAAATTTCAAAATTTTTTGAAAGTTTAGAGTTTTTTGAAATTTGTGAAAATTTTGAATTTTTGGAAAATTTTTTGATATCTTTAAATATTTTGAATTTTTTTGAAATTTTTGTAAATTTTGAAAATTTTGGACAAAATTACTTTTGCCCCGCTAAATTTTACTTTTTCCCCGCTTAATTTTACTTTTGCCTCGCTAAATTTTACTTTTGCCCCACTAATTTTACTTTTTCCCCGCTAATTTTACTTTTGCCCCGCAAAACTAGTTTTCGGGAAAAATATGCTACTTTCGCCCCGCATATCAGGGGAAAAAAGTGGGTTTTTCGGTCGGGTGTGGAATAATAGTACATTATGCAACAAGGGGCAAAAGTAGAAGATTTTTCCCGCGGGTGAGTGTACTGCCCGAACGAGAATATTGTTCCAGAGGGCAGTAAGCAGCCGAGGGAAAAATATCCTCGTAAGGGCAGTATAATAACCCAGGGGAAAATATACTTTTGCCTCGTGTTGCATATAGTATTTTATTCCACTCTCGACTGAAAGGCCAATTTTTGGTCCTGAAAAGCGGGGTCGAAACAACTTCGCATTCTTAAGAGATTTTTTTATAGTTAAAAAAAATTTCAAAATTTTTTGAAAGTTAAGAGTTTTTTGAAATTTGTGAAAATTTTGAATTTTTGGAAAATTTTTTGATACATTTAAAAATTTTGAATTTTTTGAAATTTTTGTAAATTTTGAAAATTTTGGACAAAATTACTTTTGCCCCGCTAAATTTTACTTTTGCCCCGCTTAATTTTACTTTTGCCCCGCTAAATTTTACTTTTGTCCCACTTATTTTACTTTTTCCCCGCTAATTTTACTTTAGCCCCGCAAAACTAGTTTTCGGGAAAAATATGCTACTTTCGCCCCGCATATCAGGGAAAAAAAGTGGGGTTTTCGGTCGGGTGTGGAATAATAGTACATTATGCAACAAGGGGCAAAAGTAGAAGATTTTTCCCGCGGGTGAGTGTACTGCCCGAACGAGAATATTGTTCCAGAGGGCAGTAAGCACCGGAGGGAAAAATATTCTCGTAAGGGCAGTATAATAACCAAGGGGAAAATATACTTTTGCCTCGTGTTGCATATAGTATTTTATTCCACTCTCGACTGAAAGGTCACTTTTTGGTCCTGAAAAGCGGGGTCGAAACAACTTCGCATTCTTAAGAGATTTTTTTAGTTAAAAAAAATTTCAAAATTTTTTGAAAGTTAAGAGTTTTTTGAAATTTTGAATTTTTGGAAAAATGTTTGAAATATTTAAAAATTTTGAATTTTTTGAAATTTTTGTAAATTTTCAAAATTTTGGACAAAATTACTTTTGCCCCGCTTAATTTTACTTTTGCCCCGCTAACTTTTACTTTTGCCCCGCTAATTTTACTTTTGCCCCGCAAAACTAGTTTTCGGGAAAAATATGCTACTTTCGCCCCGCATATCAGGGGCAAAAAGTGGGTTTTTCGGTAGCGTGTAGAATAAAAGTAATAACAATATGGATAAAAAGGTAGCAAACGTAAAAAGAGCAGGAAAAGGGGATTGGTCAATGGAAGGAAAAGAACAGTTTAAAATAAAAAAAGGTTAGAACTATCAAAATGGGAGAGGGAAATGTGAACGAGGAGATGGAAATAATGATAGGAGAAATAAAAAGAGGATTAGAGTGCACAAGCAAAAAAAAATAAGTTAGTAAAGGAGGGAATAGAAGTGGATGGGATGAGAAATGTAAAGAGAAAAAGAAGGAGGTCAGAAAGGAATTGAGAAAAGAAAAAAGTAGTGGTGAAGAATATAGGAGAAAAAAGAAGGATTATACTGAGTTGTGCGATCAAAAGAAAGAGGAGAAGAAGAAAAGGTTTGAGGAAGAGGCGGAGAAGGCTAGGACGGAAGAAGAGTCTTGGAAGGTAGTAAATATAGAGAGAAAAAGAAGAAAAAGAGTAAACCAGGATATTGAAATGATAGAATAGAAAAAATATTTTATGGATTTGCTAGGAGTGGTAGAGAGAAAAGTTAGGTAAGGAGGGAAATATGGTACAGAAACAGATGACGAAGAGGACATAAAAGCGGAAGAAATAGTGAAGGTGTTAGGAATAATGAAAGATGGAAAGGAACCTGGTATAGATGAGATTCCAAATGAAGTCTGGAAATATGGGGGGACAGAACTAAAGGAATGGGCATGGATAATCTGTAATATAGTATGCAGAGGAGAGGGGGGTTGCCAGAGATATCGAAAGAAAAAGTAGTGCTACCCATAGTAAAGAAAGGCAAAGGGGAGGAGGTTAACGATTATAGAGGTGTGACGATGATGCCAAAATTGCATAAAGTATATGTAAAAGCGGCGTTTGACTCCTTGGACCGAGTCGAGATAGAAAAAGTTATGATGAAGAAGGGAATACGAGAGGGCTTGATAAAGAGAGGATCGGAAAAAAGTTGAAAAAGTTGAATTTAAATGTAGAGAAGATAAAGATAATGAGAGTTAGAAAAGGAGGAGGAAGAAAGAAAGAAAGGACTGGGAGATGAAAGGGAGTAAAGTTATATGAAGTAAAGGAGTTTAAATATTTGGGATATACCGTGCAAATGAATGGAGATAATAGAGCTCATACAAGAGAAATGACAAAAAAGCGGCAGGGATAGTGAAACAGATATGGGGAATAGGAAAAAGAAGATTCAAGAAAGATTGCAGAAGGACAATATGATTATTTGATACGCAGGTATGGCCAATATTAGGTTGTGGAGCAGAGATATAGGGATGGAAGGAAAGAGATGGAGAGTTTACAAGGAAGTTATATTGGGTGGACGCTAGGGGTAGACTGGAGGACGCCTGTATATATGTTCAGAGAAAAAGCGCAAAGGGATAAATTAATTACTAGAGCGGGTAAGACGGCATGGCATCCTGATGCCTCATTAACTTTCTCATCAAGATTCATGCAAACTGTTAAGTTGTATCTCAGTCAAAAGGATACAAAAACCATATCTGATATTGGTGTACTTTAGACTTATGTTGCTATTATAGTATTTACTCAGGCGGAAAAATGATATATAGTGGAAAAATAAGGTATAATTTTCATTAATTTTATACAAATAATGTTTAAGATAAATAAAAATTATATATAATAATTAATAATTTACAAAATTTCATGCGAACTGTTAAGCAGATTAAACAAAAAATATTTTCAATATTATTCCAAAATGTAAACATTATTATTAAATTTTTCACACTTATCTTACAATATTAATTCATGTATCAAACATTATAAAATAAACACATACAATTCATTTAAATTCAAATAAAGAATACAGTGTTACAGTCTTGAATTACTTATTGCAGCAGGGATTAGAGCCATCACATTTTGAATTACAGTGCAATTTTTTTTTTTACATTTACGAGCATTATTGATACATTTCTTCGTACAATTACACTTTACGAATCCTTGAAGACCGAAAAATGACTCTTCATTATTTATTTGTCGTACACATACGGTTTTGTTAAGAACCTCATTAGGACTAAACTTTTCTTCACAAACAGCAAATTGATTTCGAGCATATAATGATCTAATTATACCATTCTGAGTGCCTACTGTATAGAAATCGTCTTTGGGTACCTCCATAATAATTCCAATTAAGTTTCGCGAGTCTCTCTTGCTCCTAACCACTCTAGGAATACGTATTTTAACCGAAGTGTCGACTTTGATTTCGCGTTACTTTTTGTTAGAGGCTTTCTTTATTTCCTCAGCTTGTACTGTTAGCTCTTCCACTGCCCTTTCTTTGTTTAAAGACATATTGTTCTTATTGAAACAAAGTGTACATAGAAGTACAGATCCAACGCCTTCTTTTTCTGTGTCACTTTTGCGGACACCACACATAACATGGAAGTTTCTTTGGCACTGGAAACATTTCTGTGCATCTGGAGTTTCGTTATCACAAACGCATTATACTGGGTCGGAATATTCGCAAGGAAAATCGTCAACATCCTCCTATTGTCGAACATTTCGCTCCTCTATAGAAATCAAATCATCAACCTTTTGCAATTAACTTGGTGTTACGTCGTTGTCTTCATCCAGTACCTACGAGTTGTTTTCGAAATTGTCAAGCTCTGAATCCGAAATTTCCTCCAAATCTTCTTCTGTTCGAAATAATAGCTTCATTGAATCTGGAATCGATTGGGTACCAATATGTGCTTTCCTTCCTATAAAAAAATTATATTTTTAGAATAAGGGACACTTTTTTCCCAGTGTTTACCAGTAATGCGTTACCGGGAACATTACTTATTTAGTAACTGTAACAGTAACGCGTTACTTTTCAGGTAATGTGTCAAATAAAGTTTTCTTATATCGTACATATTTACTTCAAAACAACTTTCCAACTCAGAATAAACAAAAACAAGTGTTAGAAGCAAATTAATTTTATAATATCGTTTCAATTATTATGTTTCCTTTAACTTTGTTGATAGTAATTTATATTTGAAATAAATATTTCAATTCAATTTTTTTTACATTACTGGAGGTTGAAAAAGTCTTCTTAATTTTTGAGTGGTTTTCTTCCATCTATGCAACAAGCATATTCTCCACATCCATTAGCTCCTTCAATACTGCTTTGACTCTTCGAATGGCTAGGTTTTCCGTGAACTATTGTTGAATCCGGGAACATTTCCTTCAATGATTCAATGATACGGTTAGAAAACTCTCGCCCATTGTCATTGTATGCCATATCACTATTCACTTCATTAATCGCACCATCACTTATCACGGAGTCACTCATTGTTGCTAAACATTTTAGTAGCTTCTTCTAAATTATAGTGCACTGGCAATGTTTCAACTCGGAGCTTTCAAGTTGGCTGCTGAACTCAAACTGATGGAAAATGCAATATGCAGAAGAACTGTTTATGTTAAATACCCTGTCGGAAATTTTCAAGATTCACCATCGGTCCAATTTAGGGTCAAGCTTAGGGTGTGTATGCCCCACAGTGGTCCGGATGGTCGAAAAGGTGATCAAAAGTAAAAAGATGAGTTTTATTTTTGTTATGAAATATTGATGCCAATATATTAGCAAATATCTAACGTACATAAAATTACAAAAATAGTTTTAAAATATTATTATTTTAAGCAATTTTTCAGGTTTTAAAGTTCAACAAATCGGAGAAATCGCTCTCAAGAAAATTTCATATTTATCAATGTGATCAATTTTTTTTATTAATGGTTCAAGGGTAAAAATATTTCTCATTCAATCAGCTTTCGATTCAAAAACCATTAAGTTGCCAGCCTTTGTCACAGAATGTCGAAACACTGAGTTATTGAGAAAGAATTAATGAATTGATTTCCATGATAGATTTTTGCATCAATTTGCGAAATATTCTATTTAGTTAATGTTAAAATTTTCTCACATGGTAACTTTCAGATCATTCAACAATGGTACTACAACCACGGACTAGGTTTTCTTAATAGAAGTGAAAAATAAAAGTTTTGGAGTTAGTTCCTATAATGGACCTGTTACCTGGGCATTGTGGCATGTGCCTAAGAGATCTTTAACCGGATAGTGCTAGTGACAGTGAGGCCCGTGTGCCCCACGACTGTGAGGCGACTTACATCAGGTGTGGGTATAGCCGACAATGCAATTGTTGTTCTTATAATAAAGTGTACTTTTTTATGTTAAACAAAGTTTGCTTGAGGATCAAAATGCATGTTTCTGAATACTGCTAATACACGTATAAAATATCAATGAAAAAATGGCTCTTCTTCTTGAGTACCTTTTCCAAAATTCTTTGCCTCACCCTATACTTTTTCCTATCACGAGGTATTACTGTTTACAAAAACTTGTTGACGTTTGCGATTTTGCTTTTACCTGGAAAGTATATTTAGTCTCCAGAAAATATTCTTCGAGGAAACATTACGAAGCCGTTCCGTGAAATCAAAGTTTATGCAAGGTAACAAAAATTAGTTTATTATCAATCGATGGAACATTTCCGCATGTTTTTTCCATATAATACGAACTTAAGGGCGAATTTTTTTTTTTTTTCGCGGTTTTCCGAAAATCCGGTTTGAAAAGTAAAAACAACAGAATTTTTCGGCTGTTTCTTAAAACTTGTATCAAACAATTCGGAAATGTTAAAGGTTTCTAATTCAAAATGGCTATATGTATTTTCTTACGTTTTTGCACGTGTGCAATACGATTTTTACTTTTTTCAGGTGATATTGAACATTTAATCTTTAATATCTCCGAAAACATTGATCCTACGAAAAAGGAAAGGTTATTTTCAGAATCAACGCTTCCAAATACAGAAAGAAATATCATAAAAATCAAGTGCACACGAATTTTGTAAAATTTTGTAACATACACTGAAAAAAATTTCTCGGTGTATTACCTAGAATTCTTGCTATCCCAGCTAGAAGGTATCGCTGGATTTCGTCTTCCTAAATAGTTAGCTGTATTGAACAGATTTTCTTGCAGCAAAGTATAGGTACAGTACCTAGAAAATGTAGCTGTCACGAGCAAACCAATTATAGGAGATACGATGTTTGAGCATGACTGCTAGAATGTTTAGAAAATGGTGATAGATTTATCTCCCAAATTTTCTGTCTGCAGGAGATAGACGGTTTGTATATCTTAGCTATCTAGTTTCCAGTCCTACCTAGACTTTATTGGAAATTCAGCTATATCTCCCCAGCAATATATTTCTAGCTGCAACAGCTATACCATTTTTTTCAGTGTAGTGTAATATAATGATTTGTATATATATTCAACCTACAAAAATGCGTACAATTTAAAATTTTAATATCTATGCAATGTTCACAGAGTAAATTTAAATAAATATTTGTGTATTGTTTATTTTTTCACCTAATTATTATCAGTAATTATTAGTCAGTAATGACTCCCTTTTCACTCGATGCAACTGAATAAGAGGTTTGATATCAGAAATTCGAAAAACTATTATAAAATAAATTTCATGCTTTTATAGGATTTTTTTTCAATTTGGCCAAGGTATTAGATTTGCCATTTTTAATTTTGATCTTTTTATGACTTATTGGAAACCAGAAACCTATGCAATGTTTCTTAAATGGGGTTCATAAAATTGTAGTCATATTTATAATGTGTCTGCCATATTGTGTCCGCCATTTTTAATTTTGAAATTTTGAAACTAGATATCAAATCAGAGACCCAAAAAGTATTGGCAAAATAAATTTCATGTAAATCGGATAATATTTCGACTTTTGATCACCTTCTCGACCATCCGGACCACTGTGCGCCGGGTGCCCGACCAATATTGGACAAGTATTAAACCAATGGTACATTTTTCACTAGTTAATTGCCTGTATCCCAGCATTCATTGTTTTGGTGATATCCAGACATTTAGACTAGACGATCTCTGCATAATATATTATTTACTGTTATGAAAAAGTAGATAAGCTTAGGCATATGCTCCTTCCCTACTAATATGTATTTAATTTTTATTTGTTACATACTATTCAGGCAGAAAAATTATATATAGTTCATACATGGAGGGAAATTTTAGTTATTATATATAGTTTCAAAATGTAATATCTCTAATCCCTGCTACAATAAGTAACTTAAGACTGTAACGCGGTATTTTTTATTTGAATTTGAATAATTGGTATGTGTATATTTTATTATGTTTGATGCATGAATTAATATTCTAAGATAAGGGTGAAACTTTACTAATAAAGTTTACATTATGGAATAATATTTAAAACTCTTTATAATCAATTGAACCGCCGGCGATCAAAAGGGGATACGCCCGAAACGCCGTCGTTTTAGTTGGCCCCAGGGTCATATTCTTTTTCAGGTCAAATTTTAATTTTTTAATAACATATTCCAATAGTAAATTTTATTGCGCATATTTTTAGTCCTATAAATAAATGTGATAACTTTATTAGTTTTCGAAATAATTAAGAAAATGTTACTTTTTTCTGCAATCGCAAAATACGAATTTTTTGTGTTCAACTCGCGACAAGTTCTACAATAATAGGAATCTTGTAATAAAAATTTCAGAAAATATGCACCATCATATAACGAAACTAACGGTATTCATAGAATTCCAATGAATTGTTACTAAAAATTTACAACGATTTTTATTCTTCTCATGGCGTAAATTGG
>CAKNWW010336711.1:0-12346 GCA_932074435.1 Andricus kollari | reverse complement strand
CTCCCAAAAGCGGGAGCCAAAGAAGAAGAAGTAGCTTGACACTAAGTTGAGAAGTTAGTGGAAATATTGATTAATACTTATGCTATTTTGATTCAGAAACCTATTTATTTCAAGGAATTCAAGGAATTCCCGGAATTCACCGAATTCAAGGAATTGCAAGAATTCAAGGAAGTCAAGAAATTCAAGGAATTGCAAGAATTCAAGGAATTCAAGAAATTCAAGGAATTCAAGGAATTCAAGGAATTCGAGGAATTAACGGACTACACAGAATTCAAGGAATTAACGCAATTCCTTGAATTCGGTGTATTGTGGGAATTCCTTGAATTCGTTGAATTCCGTGAATTCCTCGAATTGCGTTAATTCCTTGAATTCTGTGTAGTCCGTTAATTTCTCGAATTCCTTGAATTCCTTGATATCCGTGAATTCTTTGGCATCCAGGGCACTTCCTCGCGGTGTTCATCGGGTGGCGTTAATATCGACGCTAGTACCTTTGTTTTGTGGAGTAAATAGGGTGTATGGGTTGAACTGATTTTTGTTTAATATATGGCTAAGGTCACAACCCTGATATGCTGGGTTTTTTTTTACCTCGGATTGGGATTCAGCGTGCCCAAAAACATATAATGAACATGGTCTGACCCCCGAACTCGAAAAAAAATGTTTATGAGGTTTTTTGAGGTTATGTGAGAACTCTGACGTGCTAGGATTTTTTCGACCTCGGATCCGGACATTTGTTTTGTGTGGCTGTGTAATGTATCTTTGGTAATGTTTGGTAGAATATAATAATTTAAATGCTTATGACTAGTTAGGATAAACAAATTGAAAATGTTGGTAGTTTCACGTGGAAACAAATCGGTTTTTGAATCAAAATAGCATAAGTATTAATCAATATTTCCACTAACTTCTCAACTTAGTGTCAAGCTACTTCTTCTTCTTTGGCTCCCGCTTTTGGGAGGATATATAGCCTCAGGTGTGGAAATTAGCTCCGTTGCACTGGCCCTATTCCTTAGTGGTTACGCATTTAACGTTAATCCCGGGAAATACGACTCCGGTTAAAAAATTTTCTTTTATATTATTATTCATTTATTTTTGTACAAGTAAGTTGCAATCTGTCAGAAAACGTGCTAGTAGGGATGTTGTATGACTGGTTGGGTGTTTAGTATAGATTCGACATTGTAAGGAGGACATTTCTTTTTCCTAATAATGGATTTCTGTAAGGAATTTCTTTGCTCTGAAAATCGAGGACAAGACCAAACCACATGGTTGATATCCTCATCTGCTTCATCACAAGAAAGTCGTTCACTATACTCTAAAAGATTTTTTATAACACATGCATGATTTTAACCCTTTTCGACGCCTATGAAGCGGGGCTAAGGGTCTACTTTTTATTCCCTAGGGATTGAAAAGTGATGTCAGAGGTGAATAATGAAAATTTTACATCTATGAGCTCGCATTTTACCATTGTTAGTCCAATCACCGTGAAACCTGTGAGGAAATTTTGTTTGCAGATAATAGAATCTTGCGGATATTTATGGTAATTTACCATATATAGCTGATCATATTACCGTAAATTACCGAAAATTTGCATAAATTTCCAGAAATTTATAAAAAAATAAAAAAATTAATTTTGAGCAATTTATGGTAACTTACCATATTTACTTGTAACATTACCATAAACAATAATATAAAAACTGTTTAAACAATTTATTTGTCAACTTTGAATTATTATTTACCTCACTCTAATTGTAAATTGGAGAAAGAGTCGAAATTTTTTGGAAAAAATGCAATTTTCTGGCATTATTCTAAGAGAATATTATTAATAATAATACATTGTTTTAACAATTATTTTTGTTAATATTAATGAAGTATTACATCACTCTAATTGTAAATGGACAAAAATTGGATTTTTTTTTAAAAACCTCGACTTTAAAAATCTATTCTAAGAAAAAATTGCTAAAAACAATAATAAGTTGTTCAAAACATTTAAGGAAATATCTAATTATCAGTATAAAGTAGTATTTTATGTATTAGAAATAGTGGTGCCGTTCGATACGACACGTTCTCGTGATTGTGTCGGGATCGCATCGGTTTTTTCTCGGGTCGGGATCGTGTTTTGGATACCCGTGATTGGTTTTCTCTCGGCTCGACTTTGGCTCGGAATGCAAAATATCGTATAATGCAAAATATCGGGATCTTGTCAGGTTTCCTGTACTCCTTCGCCACATGTGTGTCTTAAAAATGACATTTAGAACGCAAAAATGCACCGATTTTAGATTTTGTTGTTGTTGAACAATTCAGGACTTAATTTCCTTGAAAACGTTTAGAGTCGATATTATATTTTTTTGTTTATTTAATTTCTATGTTAATGCATAGAGCGAAAAGTGCCCCTTTTTTGCATTTCATGTTTTATCTCCTAGACAAAATTTTTCTTATACTTCAAGTCACTTGAATTCAATGCAATTATATTGCCAATGATATTTTCTTAAAAATTTTGCCATGTATTAATATCTGTTTAATTCATGAACAAATTATGTAAACAAATGCCCATTGTATTGTAGGCATTTTCAAGAGCCTACATTTCTTTCCAACAATTTTTTCTTTCAAAACATTTTTTTTCATATAGTTTTTTTCAACCAATTTTTTTCAAAAATTGTTTTTCGACAATCATAACACTAAACAAATAAAGAAAAATAGCTTTTATTCATATTGCGCATCACTTACATTTGAAACTCCTCTAACGAATGTCTGGTCAAAGATCAATGGGTTCAAAAACAGGAAACTCTTTCCACCATTTCCCACCACTAGTCCTCTAAATCTTGAGGTTATTGCTGAAATGGAAAATTATATGGAACAGCTTGTCAATAGCACAAAATATTTTAATGTAGATTTACCACAATTACCAGATTTCATCTACAGTCACCCAGTGGGCATAAAATTTGTTGACGTCTTTATGACATCGTTATTACATCTTTACGACAACTTTACGACATCCTTTGTCTATGTCGTTAAGGTGTCCTTACGATATCGTAAAGACGTCGTACGATCTGACGATGTCTTTATGATATCGTAAAGCCACCTTAACGGCATGGATATGGGATGTCGTAAAGTTGTCGTAAAGATGTCGTTACGATGTCGTAAAGACGTCGTCAAATTTGGTGCCCACTGGGCCGAAATGTAAACCTACGGCGGGTTCTACTGACGTTTTAAATACGGATATTTTCGATTCCCCCTTACAGTTGTAGGAACAAAATTTGGCCTCGAAAAACACCAAGGCAATATCTTCTCCAGGATAAGATAAAATTAGCGTCGAGGTTATTCAAAATTTACCTACAAAATGTCTTAGACGTTTGCTTCTGATTTACAATCATATTGTGGATGAAGGTCTTTTCCCCACACCCTGGAAAAACTTTCTTATTTTTCTACTACCCAAGTCCTCACCGGGCAAATTTGGACCAGTTTCTCTAGCTCCATGTTTTCTCAAACTGATGGAAAAACTTGTTTTAGTAAGGCTGAACCATTGGTGGGAACACATAAACTTACTCCCATCTTCACAATATGGCTTCACAATATGGCGCTGACAGCTTAGCCATACTTTCTACAGAACTACATACGACTTTAGTACCAAACTCTTACACGGCCTGCCTTTTCTTAGACATCAATTGAGCCATCAATGAGGTTATACTGGAAATTTTGATTCGTGCCATGATACAACTTGTAATACCAAACAAAATTTGTAAATTCATTTACAACCTAACAATAAATAAGCAAGTTCATTTCAAAATCAGTGGTTGTAATAGATGACCGTTTACCTTTAAAAAGAGACTTCCACAAAGTTGCATTTCAAGCCCAATTTTATACACCATTTACAACCTAGGTTTGCACAAAGTATTACATCGTTTATGTAAAATACTTGAATACGCGGATGACATAGCTCTCTATGTTACTTCCAGTTCTCCCGACCAGTGCGTTCGAATACTGCAATACAGTCTAAATCGTTTAAATTCATATTTAATAAGAAGAAGCTTATCCATGTAGTCTACTAAATACAAATTGATCATATTCTCAAACTCTAAATATATACCTAATAACACCCACATCACTCTCGACAATATCATTATTCATCCATGTTCTGAAGCTTAATTTTTAGGAATAATCTTCCAGTGTAACCTTCAATGGGACTTACAATGCAAGAAATTAATTGATAGTACTGGTCAGAGACAGATTCCTCATTATATCCTTTTCTAAATTCGATCATCCTGTATATGAGCTCTTAAAAAAGCGGTATAATTATTCTTCGCAAAAGCGAGTTCCTTTTAACATTAAGAAAGTTTTTTTTCTTTTAAAATAATATATATCATATAAACATAAGGTTGGAGGGAAGAATTATCAACCCATAATCTACCGTTCTGCTACACCAATTAACTACCTTTTTGGCTATACAATTAAATTCTCTATCTGCCCTATAGATCTACAGACTGGTGAATCACTTCCAAAGAGCCGATCTCCTGATAATGATTTTCAAAATATCTTTTCGAAACGTATAAACGTCAGAAACTTCTTTTTTACAGGCGGTTCCAAAGCAGCAGACCAATCCGTAGGTCTCGCAATTTTCTCCTACTTCTACTTCATACTTCATATTCAAAATTTTGTAATTTATTACACATTGCTAAAAACAGTAAAGTTATCACAGAACTTGTTTGGATTCCTGTACATCAAGGCATTCACGGAAACAAAGTGGCTGACAATTTAGCCAAGGCAGGAGCCACCGAAAGGCGCAGACCTTCATTATTTAATCCCTCACACAGACCTTTATCAAATTGCATATGAGAACGCTTTGAATCGATCTAAAGATACCTGGATTCACCTGAAGTTTTATCACACGAAAGCATTACTTTGATAATTATTACCCAAAAACAAGACAGCCATGGTTCATTAAACTTCAAGGAAAGAAAAGAGATATCGTGAAAAAAGCTTGAATTATATCTAATCATTGTGAATTAGCTCAGATTTTATTTAGGAAATAGTATATCATGCACCCAGCGGGAGAAGGGTGGCTATTTAGACGAGTGTATGTTTTCAGTACGAGTCGTAGGCGAGCGCGTAGCGTGAGTCGGAGATTTTAACCTTAACTTATAAATATATCAAAAAACTTTTATCGAGATACTTTTAAATTAATGAATGAATGGAGAATTAAAAAGTGTCTATGTCCTAATGTTAGAAGAAAGCATCTCATTACTGATAATACTAATATTGCTAGGTTTTATGGTCTCCCTAAGATCCATAAACAAAATTATCCTCTTAGACCAGTTATTTCTTCTATTAATACTCCTACATATGTTTTAGCCAAAACTTTAAACAAGATAATTTCTGATTACTTACCCACCTATGAATATTCTGTTAAAAATTCACTTACTTTTAAAGATTACATTAACAAAACTAAAATTCCTGATGACCATATCATGGCTTCTTTGGACGTTTCATCACTTTTCACTATCGTTCCTTTATATCTGGTTATTAAAGGCATAGAGAATAGGTGGCATCACATTAGTAAAAACACACTAATTCCATTAGACGATTTTAAGACGGGTATAATTTTCTTAATGAATTCCACCTATTTTAAATTTGATAACACTAATTTAATAGGCAGACGTTTGGCACCCCCATGGGGTCACCTATCTCCGCAATTCTTGCCGAGATTGTTATGCAAGATCTTGCAACGAATGTCATGACAAAATTGGGGTGTCAAATTCCGGTGTATTTTCGTTATGTCGATGATACCTTTCTTATTCTTCCCGAAGACAAAATTAATTTTACAGTATCACAGTTTAATTCTTACCATAGTAGATTACAATTTACCTTTGATATTGAAAAAAAATGTATTAACTTTTTAAATTTACAACTTTGCCGAGACGATAATAACTTTATTATTACGAATTGGTTTAGGTCTTCTAATAACAACCCAAATGTTTATGGTATTATTGATGTTAAACAGGAGATCATCTCCATTCTTTTCCTAGGGACAATTGCACAAAATTTTAAAAGGCTATTGAATAAATTTAAAATAAAAACTGTTTTTAGAGTTGAATCTATTATTACTATTATTAGTTGGGTTGAGACCGTAACTGCCCCTGACGCTTGCATAATCCCGTTGCGTCCCCTAGTGAGCCTAAGCGTGACCCCAGAGCCCTCTCCATAAAGAGAGGACCGCAGCCACGCTGTTGGCTGATATGTCCGACTCATTGATGCAGTAACTGCCAGTAAGTATTAGACGTTTCCCCGCAATCGCAGGGCAGTGACAAAGGATGTGAGTAGCTGTCTCATCCTCCATTCCGCACAGACGACAGAGAGGACTTTCCGCTAGCCCTATCTTATGTTTGTGATATCTGAGATTCCCATGTCCTATAAACATTTCTGTTAGGACTTTGATCTCTTTTCTACCGAGCTTGAGTATTTCCCTTGCTCGGTTAAAATTAAGCTTTGAGCCACTGTGTCCAGGGATCCATAGCAGAGTAACTCGGTTTTCCGTCGCTAGCATATTTAGTGCCTCAAAGCACTGCCATACTAATAGCGACGTGGTCGTTGTTCCATTCAAGGCCAATATAGCAGCCCTGCTATCTGAGCAGATACGGATGTTTCTTTTGTTGTCATACTCCTATGCCTTGAAGGCGCACTGGAGTATGGCCATAATCTCAGATTGTAGAACAGTGGCGTGGGACCCCAACTCGATTGTGAGGCCCATTCCATTCCTTCTACGGTATACACCGGCTCCTGCATTCTCCTCGTTGCTGGAGCCATCTGTAAACCAGTTGTCTCCATCACTGGGCAGGTGTGCGTCGCCGTTAACCCATTCCTCTTTCGTGGATAGGCTAACTCGATACTTCTTGTCGAAGAGGTAGCGAGTGACCGTTTTGTCCCTGGGCATGTTCAGGGTCGGCCTCCTCGCGATGTCGACTGGGATCTTCACTGCTGTCGAGATCCTTCTGTCATTTACCAGGTTTAGTCTTCAGGCCGCCTTGGCAGCCACGGCCTTGATGGTAAGATGAAGGGGCTCCAACCCTGTTAGTGCCCCTAGTGCCATCGTGGGTGACGACTTCGAGGCACCAGTGATGCCTCTCAAAATCAGTCCCCTGATCCTTTCCAGTCGAGACTTCACAGTGGACAGCTCGACCCTGCTCCACCAGACCACCGCCGCATAGGTTAGCCTGGGTCGCAAGATCGCTGTATAGATCCACATGAGTGTCTCCGGCTTCAAGCCCAAGCTTTTCCCTATGGCTCTCCTGCAGAGCCATAGAGTTGCTAGTAGTTTCTTGCACTTGTTTTTCAGGTGCTCATTCCATAACAGCTTCTTATCCAGAATTACTCCTAGGTATTTAGCTCGTTCTTTGATGTCTAGTTGTTGTCCTCCAAGTTTCAGTGTACCACTATCATCAGTTCTTGCTGCATTACTCCGAAGAGCGCATCCAGATGCTGGCCACGCGCGATAACTAGAATATCGTCCACATAGCCTATGACGTGGTGACCCTGACTCGAGAGTAGATGAAGCAGTTCATCCACAACTAGGCACCACAGCAAGGGCGATAAAACTCCTCCCTGCGGACATCCCGAGTCCACGGTTCCACATAAAGTGGTATCACCCTTAGTCGTAGTTAGATTCCTGTTGGCCAACATATGGCATATCCATTCCACAACTACAGTAGGCACACCATGTGTGATCATGGCCGCCCTAATCACCTCTCCAGAGGTGTTGTTAAAGGCTCCTTCGATGTCCATAAAGGTTCCAATCGCGAGGCCTTTCTCCTTCAGTTGTCCTTCAATTAGGTTTACTGCTCCGCTTAGGGCCGTCTCCGTCGAGTGACCAGCCCTATAGGCGTGTTGCTCTTTATGAAGTGGCCTCCTTGACAAGACCTTGCCGCGGATATATCTATCTACAAGTCTTTCCACTGTTTTTAGTAGGAAAGATGTCCCAGCGTAAGACTAGCCCTAGCAAGTCTCACTAGCGGCCCTATGATGGACTCCCCAGCCCTCTGCAAGAGGACAGGATAGATGCCATCTGGGCCAGGAGACTTGTAAGGGCTGAAGGACTTCAGGGCCCACCTGACCCTGGCAATGGTGACAATCTCGTTGGCAAGCCGCCGTTTCGGGCCCAGTTGGGCCGCAGGCGACTTTGGTTGCCTCAGAGGTGCCGTCCCCACTTCCCCAAGCCTTGAGAAGCCCGGGAAGTGTGCCTTGATCAGGTGAGCCAATGTGTCCCCGTCCGACTCCGAGTAACCCCCACCGGGCAATTTAAGAGTGGCAGATTCCTGCTGCGATCAAATTATTACATCGGTCGGTAAAACAGATATGTCGTTAATTTTAAGGTTCTGTTTCATGCTAAGTAGGTAAAACAGTGAGATTGGCAATGGAGATTCCTGTTAAGTTAACATTATAAGGTTATGTTCCATGCTAAATCGGTAAAACAGTGATATTGGTAATTTGGATCCCTGCTAAGTTAACATTAAAAGGTTCTGTTCCGTTCTAAGTGATCATCGATAGGTAAAACAGCTTAGTACTATCAGTCGGTAAAACAGGTAAGTCGGTGATTTGTTATATTATCATTTTACCATATGTCGGTAAGGTAGTGAACAATGTTACCCTCAGTCGGTAAAACAGGTGAGTCTGTAATTTTTATATTATCATTTTACCAACGGCTGTTAAAGTAGTGAACAATTTTACCATCAGTCGGTAAAACAGGGAGGTCGGTACTTTTCATATTATCATTTTACTATAGTTCGGTAAGGTAGGTAACAATGTTACCATTAGTCGGTAAAACAGAGAGGTCGGTATTTTTTATATTATCATTTTAACATATGTCGGTAAGGTACGGAACCATGTTATCATCAGTCGGTAAAACAAATATGTCGGTAATTTTTTATATTATCAGTTTACCCATTTACGTACTTTCCAAGATGGCTGACATGCACTAAAACTCACCTTTTTTTAAATTGATTTGTTCTTATTAATTAATTCCTTCACAATAGCCATAAAGTCTGAGCGCGCGAAATTCAAATTGATAAAATGTAGGTTGATCCAAGCTGCAGTATTAGATTGCGCATGCGCAGAGTACCACGTAGATGCTAGTAAGGTAGATTACCGATATTTTCTTCCACTATTTGGAAAGAAAGAAGGACGTTTTTGAAACCTTAATTTTGAATTCGATCATACCTCGTTGTCTATCTCGCATGGTAGAAAGAGAGGACCGATCGAGTTAAGGTATCAGTGTTCCAGTAATTTAAAAATGTAAAGTGTGAAAATTAAAAAAAAATAGTCAAATTTTAATGTGGAGTCATTATTTTTCATATTTGTTAATTAGTTTAAGTTACTGTGTAAGATTTTTTTGTTTCCTTTACTTAATTGTTCTAAGATTAAAGTTGATTTGCCAATTAATGAGTTGTAGCGCGGGAACTTTAAATTGATAAATTGTAGGCTACTTGAAACAGTGCAGGAAATGTCAACGCTACACTTGTAGAAATAGGGAATGCCAGCGCGCGCGCGCGCGCGTGTAGGATGCACTGGGGCGACACACAGGATGTCGGTAAGGCACTGGCAGACTGAGAATCAATTCAACGGCCGATAAATTCATTACCGACTGTCGATACATTGATATTAGTGCTGGCAGAAAGTACTGAGTGATGTAATCAGTTATTTGCACCCGATTGATAAGGTAGACTCCTGATATAGCGACTAAGGCTCCATCTTTGTCTAGAGATGTGCATTATCAATGTTCCCTGTTTTACCGACCTATGGTAAAATAATAATATAAAAAGTTACCGACTTACCTGTTTTAGCGACTGATGGTAAAATTGTTCACTATCTTACCGACCGATAGTAAAATGATGAAAAAATTACCGACCTATCTGTTTACCGACTGATGGTAACATTGTTCCCTACCTTACCGACCTGTAGTAAAATGATAATATAAAAATAACGACCTCCCTGTTTGACCGACTGATGTTAACATTGTTACCTACCTTACAAAACTATAGTATAATGACAATATAAAAAAGTACCGACATCCCTGTTTTACCGGATGATGGTAACATTGTTCACCACTTTACTGGCCGATGGTAAAATAATAATATAAACAATTACCGACTTACCTGTTTTACCGACTGAGGGTAACATTGTTCCCTACCTTACATCTGTTGGTGTCGGTAACAAGCGACGATGGCGCCATCTGTCGGTAAGTGGCCTCGTAGCTGCCTAGCCCTACTACTTGTGTGCGAAATTTCATCCGGATCGCGATGAGCACCATTATCGTTTTAAAAATACAACTTAAAAATTGTTTATAAGCAAATGCAACCGATCTGAGCAGGAAGGCAGGCGATTTCGTATTGTACATCAACAGGGCTATCTTCTGTAATGTTTCCAGCCGGGATAAAATCAGTCCGACCTAAGGGTCGTTCGCTCTTAAGGTAGATGTACACACCTCATGAATCAAAGAGATTGAAAATCTATAAATACAAAAATAAAGTAGCTGTGTGCAACCGGAGTTAAGATGAGACCTATGGATTAGATTGGAGTGACCGTTCGTGTACTGTTTCGCAAAAAGTGAAGGGTAGTGAACGACGCTCTGCGATTACAATCCATCTTCTACAAAAACGTCAAAAATAATTATACATTTTTGTTAAAAATATATTTCGGTATATATTTATATTTAATGTAAAGCGTGATGAGCATATACCACCGCACCGTAAAAGGCTTGGATGGTTGAGTGTTGCTATTAGAAGAAAATATTTTATAAGTATTATTACATATGGTATATTAAAATCGCGTCGTCCAGGGTACTTGTATGATCAATTTGTAGAAAGGGTGGCTGTCACTGACAGGGAAGTCAGACATTTTCTGTTCAAGTTCTGTAATAATTTTGTTTAAGTTTGTAATAATGTAGAGCCATGCAAGTTTTGTACAAAAAGTGTATATAGTATGTGTCCTTACAGGAATTCCTAGGACAAAATAAATAAATCAATCTCTCCCCCCCCCCCTCTCTCTCTCTCTCTCTCAACACCTGTGAGTACGAAACTACACGCAATTTTTCGCTCCTCCTAAAATCATTTATTCTGCCGCTTTCCGGCCCTCGCGGCCGTTCCTTTGTTGCACATTAATTTAAGCATGCACCCGAAAATGCTTTCAGATAATTTATTTATCTACAAGCATTAAACTTCTTCGCAAAAAGCCTTTTTAAAAAACCGATAGCTGTCACTTTTGAGGTTGGGAATAATACTACATGGACTCAGGTCTAGTAAGGTTTGCTTCAGACTGTTTACACACGATGGTCATTGTCGCCATCTCGGAATAAGGAGATGTTGCCATTTTGAAACTGAAAGCTACTACATTCCCTATGCCGTGGTTGCCATCTTGAAAATCAGGGATTGCAGCCATCTTGAAAGTTACGCAGTCTTAACGCTATTTCTGCCATCTTGAAAATTGGATGAAACAGCCATCTTGCCTCTGACGCCATGTTCTCAGTCGCATGGATTCTGGAGGTATGAGGTTGCTCGCCAGTATTGAAATCATTGTCGCGATCTTGGTATACGCCATCTTGGTGAGTTTTAAGTCAATGGGATATAGTTTCCTTCGTCGCCATCGTGGTAGTGATTTCTAGTGAGTACTGGGGTTTATTTCTATGTCTTGTTTCTAGTGACTTTCTTTTATTGGCAAAATGTTTTCCTAGATATGTATTGATAGAGAACAGTTTCATTCTAGCTACTATACTTACAAATCTATTTATGACTTAATATGTGAGCATGCGCGTTTAAGTCTAGTTACTTCTAGTAATATTTATATCTAGTGACCCCTACATGCATTACTGATTTAGCGCGCCATGGTATAGTTACATCTAGTTATATTTGTTTTTGCCTGGTAACCTTCAGTAACATCTAGTCATATCTGGTTATGCTTAAGTATACCTAGTTCCGTTGTTGTGCACTTTTAAATTTAATGTACGAAACTTAAACGATATGGATATTGATCTGGCATTCTTGATTATACCAACAAATTTGCTTTCCCTGAAATCTTTACGAAAACCATTATGTCGAAACCTTGTGGTACCTGCTAGAAATTGATTATCACAGATGTCGAGTATTGTACTAAGTGTTTAAAATATTTTCATCCTAATTCGAAGTGCTTTAATGATAATATCTGTAACGTTAACAACGTACTAGTTAAGTGTACTGGGCCTTTTGAGAGAATGAATCTCAAGGATAAATAGCTGTCTAAGTCACGAAAATCCGATAGAAACGAACCTGCATCCAGTACCTCAAAAACAAAAGGTAGCAAAAATATGCCGAGTACTCTTGACTCAGGTCCTGAA
>CAKNWW010336708.1:0-10933 GCA_932074435.1 Andricus kollari | reverse complement strand
AATCGTGACCGAATAAAACTTCGCAATCAAACGTAGGTGCGAAACGGATCTGCAAACATTTGCTTAAACCTAAAAACTGAAGAGGTAAAATGGCTTGTCCGGCAGTTTCCTCGATCACCCCGTTAGGGTACATGATACCCGGACGTGGTTGATCTGCTAATTTCTCAAGCAAACTCGAAAATTTCACAAAGGGCGGCTTACCTATGTCGGTGCAGCACGAGCCTGGATCAAAGAGTCCGTGTAGTGACTGACCATCGACACTAACAGTAATAAAGAGGCGCCGCTCATCAATTACTGTATTTACTTGATCTAACGAAATCTGAGGGGCCTTAATAACGAAAGGGGGGAGTGATCGAACCCTAGAGTCACTCACCCCTGTAAGTTTCCCGACCTGGGTCCCGAACATCCGCTACAGTTCGTAGAAATTTGGCCACCAGCGGTAGTGCACACTGACGGGGCTGGCGTTTGAGGATTCGCACTTCTTGCATTTGGGGCCACCGCAGCAGTCGGCAAATTCGACGCTTCAACAGCGTGGGTACCCACTGGAGAATAACAAAAATTAGCGGGCATCATTTGTGCCTGAGGAAAGCGGGATAAAAGCTGTAATTTACGTAAGGCTGATAAGCGCCAAAAATAGGAGGTGTACCAAACACATGTGGTACCGTAGAAGTATGTACTTCTGGAGGGCTTAGTATAGAACAGGTATTTTTGGAAGTGCTGTTTGGATTAGGGTTATTCGGTGGGTTAGTTAGTCGGTTTTCGTTCTTATTATCGTTGGATTTTTCTCGGCCTCTACCACGTCGTTTTTTATTATTGTTTTTATTAACTCCGCTCGCTCCGTTGTTCGGTTTGTCCGAGCTTGTAGGCTCATTTTCAGTGGCAGCCACCCCTTCTGACTTTCCGGCATTATTACGGTAGGCAAATTCGGGTAAAACACTATCTTGCGTAGGTGGAGGGGGTAGATACGCTTTGCATATCATCTTAGACGCCTCGAACCTTTCGCCAGCATCTTCTAATTCCTCAAAAGAATGATACTCCGTTTTAGGAAGGGCTTCTAAGTATTACGGATGTAAATTATTTATTGCCATCTGCAATTGTCCCCTTCCGTCATCGGAGAATCATAATGTTGAAAAATTAGGCTAATGTTTAGCAGATAATCTGCAATAGGTTCATTTGGACCCTGTCTCCTCTTGCGCCCTTCATCCCTAACTCGCATCTGAAAATGTAACCCTCCACACCTACGCCTGAATGCGATGGTAAATTGCCGCCATGTCTCCCACTTTTCCCGGTTGAACCTATACCAATGCTGAGCGGGTGGTTTTAATAAAAACGGGAGGGCTCTAAACAGATCCTCGTCTAATAACGAACTGTCCTTCCTACATTCCTCGATCTGGGTCAAGAATTCCTCCGCACTGCTATCGCGCTTTCCGTTGTAGCTGATATTCTATTTCCGCACAATTAAATGAATATCATCCCTACTTTCCTGACCTATAACTGTCAGCAATCCGCTTACTGGGTAAGGAGAGGACATCTGGATTCCTGTTCGGTCTTCCAGATGTCTGTAGGGAATATTATCCGTGCAAAAGGGATTATCATTTGGCACAAAAGAATCCGAAAATGGATTAGTATTTGGTAAAGTGGCAGTGACATAATACGCATTCGAATGAGTCTCCTCCTCTCGACGTCTCGAAAAGTTTAGGAAATTCACCGAAGGCAAGTCCTTCCCAAGGCCGCTTGTTGTGTAAGCGGAGAGTACGTAAGCACGTTCGTCAAGCTACGTGCGAAAGTTACGCTACCAACAGTCGTTGCTGGTGTGAACAAGGGTTCCGTAACCGCAAACGTGGTGTACTCCGTTGAGAAGCCCGTTGGCTGTACGCGCGACGTCGTCATAGGATCGCTGAGAGTCGTTGGTGTGACTACATTTGTATCTTTACGCGAAACGTGAAGCCTTTCGAACTCGGCTGTCAAGTCTCGTTCCCCACTCTCTTCCCATAACTGATGCATGTGACGGCAATGTTGGTGGAACCTTACTAGGCGCCACCTCATCGCCATGTCTTCTCCATGAGTGGATAGGCTGAGATACCCTAACGTTTCCCGCAGTTCCTCTTTAGTCAGTGAAATTGCCCAATTTATAATTGAGTCTGATGTTTCCGCCCACAACCTGTCCCTACTCTAATTCTGAAATCGCGAAAATCCTACCAAAATCGTAAAAATCTCACGGAAATTCTTAAAATTTCAAAATTCCGAACAATTGCGTACTACCAGACCGAATTCCGACGATGCTCACGAAATTCTAAAGAGAAATTTCAAACCAATCCCAAAATTCTGTTAAATTCGAAAAAGTCCTAGTAAAATTAGAAATTTACAGCAATTTCTAAAAGTTCCGTACTAATAGCCCGAATTATTCCCGAACTAATGTTCTCGAACAATCTGAGATAAAAAAAAGAAATCCCGAACTCACTCCCGAAATACCGATAATTCCGTACGAATAGCTGAAATACAAAACATTCCTAACCTCATGTCACATATAAATACAGCAGATTATCATATTAATAATACATTGGATGAACAAGAAAAGATTTCAATAAAATCACTGGATATTTCATAATGTTTACAAGGTTCAATAAATGGAACCAACAACAATCAGCTCTTCAAGGTGCCTAATATATTATACTCAGTTTGTAAACATACATAGTACGTTTGAAGAATCTGGAAATATCCAGTTCTAAAAGTAAGGTAAAATCAAAATGGCCGAGTTAATCATGGTTGGGCCGTCTAAGTTCGAGTTTCTCAACTCAACAAAAAAAAAAATATTTTAATTTTCTACCAAAAATTGTGTCCCATCTGTAGCTTTTGTGGCCCCACGCTGGATGCCAAATTTTATAACGACTTTCCCAGTCTTATGAGACATAAGCTGGGAACATCGCTACAAAACGGCAGTAACAACGTAGGAACATAAAATTGTTCAATACCTGTTAGGCGCCAGACACCTCTTCGGCGTCACTCCAAAATTTTCACACAAAAAAAATTTGCAAATATAAATGATCTCTTATAAAAAGTTCCTAGCTCAGGAAGCGGGATTTCGTGGGAGCGAGAAAAAGCACTCCAAAATTTAATTGTATTTAAAAAATATAATAAAACTATGTAAGTTTAATTGAAAGTAGTAATAATGACAAGGTTGACATGTGAATTAAGAATAAAGGGATTTAAACAAAAACCATGATTAACAAGTAAAGAAAACTATTAGATCAACCAAGAAAAGTAGGAAACTAAAACTTCATTACTAACTAAAAGTTCACAAAGAAAAGCTTAACCTACACAAAGATCCTTAATACCAAATTCTCAATTTCATTTGGCTTATACTCTTAACATGGCGTCAGCCGGAAAAAAAATCTAGAGAAATTTTTCAATCATTAAGCGCGACACATATTTCACATAGCATTTAGGTCTAAGTAACCTAAAAAATTTTAGACAAATAAAGAACTCAAAACTCAAATAATCTCATGAAACCTAAAAGAAATCTGAAGAAAAGTACAATAGTAACGCCTACCTCAATCCCGGAATCGCAGAGTCCCTTTTACTTTACTTCAATGCCAGTCCGGCAGAACAAAATGGACTCGTCCAAGTAAATTTGTGGCTACTTCTCTCTCTACTCAAAACTCTTAACTTGCCGATGGCCGATACGAAACTGATCTCTCCGTCGTCCTCTGCCTCGCCAGTCCCTCCCCTCTCGCGCCACAATTCGCGGCCCAATCGGTGCTGCCCTCCCAAGCTGTATTTCTGGGAGTCTGGCCGATGGAATTCGGTCCGCCGTTATTTTATGTGGAACGCCGGCCGGTGTAAAATGGCTGCCTCCGTGTGTTGACAAGTGTCGAGCCTGGCATGGTCTAGTAATTATTTGAATAATCCTTGGCTTGGATTAATATGTAGTGGCTTACTCGACATCCTTATGGGCCTTGTGATAGTGAGGTCACCGTGTGTGCGTTAGAGTGACGTAAACTTGGTGGTAGTGAGGTAGTGCGGGGTGGTTGGAGTTGATGGCAGTGTTTTTCCTGGTCGGATTTTCCCAAAAAAGTGGACTCTGTGATTTCTGAGATCGATATAGGACGTCAGGTCCTCCTTATCTTATGACTCCAGGTACCTAATTTAACGTAATTAATAGTGACAGGTTACATACAATTTTATTATACAATTCTAACCTAAATAGCTCGCTTTGTATCTGTTCTCTAAAAAAAATTAAGTTCTCTCTCACTCCTCACACCGATGTTATAATAAGATCTTATCTCTAAATTTATTTTCTAATTTGAGCTTGTGCCGGCCATGGGAATGATCACGATCTATTTGTTTATTTCTGAAAAGCTGGGGAAGGATTCATAACGGGTGGTTAGCCACCACGTTACAGTACAATATCAATACGGATTATATTATACTGGGTGTTTTTTTTTTCAACGCACGATACGCCCCTAAATTGATGACGCATATGTCTCATCAGGTGAGGGCACATTTCGCGGATTTATCCTCACAGATGCGTGCGAATGAGTGTGTCATATGATGACTTTGTGATATAATTTACCACTTGGGCCAATGAGTATCCAAGATCGTTCGTTTCAGGTGTTTTTCATTCCACTGACACACTTCGTCACATAGTTCTTGAAAATTATTCTACAAAAATTTCTATTCTGGCATACAACTGTTGCTTCCTCTACTTCCATGCATCTACTCATGTAAGCTCTTTTGTTTCTGTGGCTTTTTATATTTTATTGCTGTAGTGTCTCATTCACACATTTCCACGACTCCTTCATTGGTCTTCCTCTGGGTACGCTGCCATTCTCTTTACCTAAATATGCTTGCTTCGTCAAACGTTCTTCCTCCATTCGCTCAACATACCCAAACCATCTCAACAGATTTTATTCACTCTTGTGAAACAGTGTTTCCTTTGCACCACATTCTTTCTACTCACGTTTATACGCCTGGATATCTCTCCATCTATGTTTCCGTCATTAATAAATAAATTTCCAAGATACTCGTAATTCTCAACTTGTTCTATCCTCTCTTCGTCTAAGGCTTTTTTGCATACTTTTTTCTCACCACTTCTTTCAGACACAATAATTTTTGTTTTATTTACGTTAAATTTGAAGACCCATGTTCTTCATGCTAGTATTTAGTCTGCTCAACATTATCTGGAAATTATCGACTGGTTCTGCCGTAACAACTTTATCATCTGCGAACACCAACCTATGCACCTTCACTGTCCTAAGATCCACATCATCTTCGTCTAAGTGGGCCATTCTTAGACATTTATCCATAAATATAATGAATAGCCAAAAGGACATAACGCATCCTTGCCTAACACCCTGCATAATATCAAAACAATTACTTAGTTGCCCATATACCCATACTCTCGCTTTAATGATAAATAACCTAAATAGATTCATACTCCAAGTCACAAGAAAACGTTATCGTGACAAATATCGTTCTCATCTTGGCGGAAGGCCTGGGTGACGCGCAACCAAATCATTACTTTAGCTTGAAACGAACATTCTAACACTAATTCCCAATAAATCCTGACAAACATTACACACAAAATAGTCATACAATAACTGAAGGAGAAAGTTCTTCGTTGCTGATGCAGACCTTGGTTCTCTGAAACAGAAGTTTCAAGATTTCTCAGGCGACGCCAACCTGGTGGAAAATGGACTCTTCCACAAATGTAAAAGATGCGGCACGTAAATTCTTTACTAAATGTCAGTCGTTAGCCAACACAGAACTGCACTTTGCCTTCGTCTCCTTGCATTCCTCACATCCTTTATATCACGTGACAAGCTTTGTCAAGTAGGTGCTGCCCTCGTAAGCTTTATAACTAGCTACACGGTCGATAAATCCGGACCTAATCTTCCTCCGGTGGCGGGTACGTCGGCTCGAACCTATGGCAAGATGGCTTTTTCCAGGATAGACCCATTGAGATAGTGAAGTATGCACCAGTGGTGGTGGCAGCATATGTTCAGCTTGACCGATGAGTAGTAACTTCCAAAGTTAAGTGCCTGGGAGAGAGAGAATGTTGTTTTCTTGGACTTATGTTGAACCATTGAGACCTGCAGAACCTGCCAAGCTCTTAAAATACTTCAAAGTACATACTTGGAACCAAAGAACGTTAGTTTCCTACTTAGCGTAAACCTCCAACCCTTTTCCTGACCTTTAAATGCTAGTGACATATTAGCACTTTGAATCTTGAACTAGAACAAAATAAAATCATTAGAAAAACAAAGTGATTTTATCCACACCCATTCAGCGGACCACAATATTTATAGAATCATTCTTAATTAGTTTGGTTTTGAGTTCATCGTGTCGGCCATGGATATTATCGCGGTTTAAATCTTTCAAAAGAATTAATTCCGCCTAGGAAGGATCCATAACGAATGGCAAGCCACTACGTTACACGCTCCTACAGACAATTGTTTATCATTACTTTTGAATTGCATTTGTCAATTTATAAATGTTTAGTTTTGAAGGCTTCAGGCTTTTAAGGCGTTTGTCCTTACTGTCGCCTCTGCGTTGCCAAAGGGTTCTACTGGTATTGTTGCACTCATGTAGGTCGTCTCTCAGTCGATCCGTCCTCTCAAAACCATTTTGAGACGTTGCTGGTCCATCATATTGTTTCGATCTTGATTGGCTCCCCCAACTCTAGGATAGTCGACATTGCTGTCCGACCCATTGTCGGGATCACTGCGCGTTCGCCGATTTTGAACTGAATTGAAAAAACAATTTTCGATTTTGATCTTACGAGAAGCTAGGAACAGGGTTCTTCCACTCTCGCAGTGCCTCGCAAGCGAGGGTACGTCTTTGTACTTTGGGAGGTCGTCCGGTACCCCGAAGGCACTGGTTGAGACACCACTCCCTGGAGCAATGCAGCCATGGGCACGGTTGCTTACGCCTTGGCCTGGAGGTTATTCCTTCGGGTCCATCCCTGGATCATTGTCCGTGACTCCTTATTTAGTTTATAGCCATATTCAGCAGTAACCTAATCATTAAAGCATGCTTAAGGGGCCTTATCAGCATTATAAAATGGATGGGCAGTTTCCGGCCGCATGGCTGAATATTTTTGTCTGATTTTTTGCATACCTCATCTGCGTATAGGTCTCTTTTGCTGCTAAGTCTCGCTTTTTTGAACAAATGTTTATATTTGAAGTTTTAAACAAAAAGAAAAGAACAATAGAAAAAAATGCAGTTAATCTCAGTACTAGCTGAGTGTGTATTTTCGAGATCTAGCCAATCGTCCCTCGTCAAATGTAGGAGGCAGACTCCACGGAGCGCGAGTGGAGACTCGGGAGCTTGTCGAATTACCCGAAACGAATCACCCTTTCATTGTTATGAGATGCAGGCCGGTTCAAAAAACTGAAATTATGAAAGCATCGCGTGATTCAATTTTAATTAGCAGAAATAGTTTATTCATATAATTTCCAGAAAGTGAAAAAAAGATTCAAGAAAATCGGATAATATTTGCAGTAATAATAGAAATGTTGAAGTGCACACGCTAGTATGGTAAGATTCACCGCGGTACGGGAGGAAAAGTATTTTTTTCGTTCAAAAGGTCTACAGTCTTTAATTTTGCCCCAATCTGCAATTCATTTTTTTTTAATTGAAGGGCGCTAAATTTCAAAGAGCACCTTAGTCAGAGATTCTTGCATTTTCATTTGTTTATTTATTATATGTTTACTTGAAGTATGAGAAAATCGAAATTTTTCACAAAATAATTATTTACTCTTCAATAGATGATTGTCTGTTTTAATTGTTCTAAACAAATGACATTAACAAACAGCCACGTACTGCAATTTTTGTTGAAAAATATTTGTTTGTAGGTGAATATGCTTTAAATTATAGTGAGAGTGACTGTTAGTCTCAATTGTTATGAAACATCAACAATTATGTAGATATTCGGAAAAGTGATATATGTTTGATTATGTGTGTTCACAGACAATAGTTAATGATTTTGTAAGCAAATTAAATAAGTAAATATAAAACTTTGTCCTGGAAAAGAATTTTTTTTGCACTGAAACTGCTTCGAATGTTTATGAGAGAGATTTGCAGTAACTCTTTCTATGTAAAATTCACAAGAAACAGTTGTTATTATTTCATTTTAAATATTACGATTCGTATGTATTGAACAATACTGTAATTTTTATTGAAAAAAGTATTTTCTTCTCTGGAAATAGTTGGAATTATCGTGAGAGTCATTGTCAGTAACAATTTTTTTATAAAACGTTGTATGCAATTTGTTTTGAAACTGCAATTTGCACTGAAATTGCTTACAATTTTTGTGCCTATTTTCATAAAAAATAAACAATATACAATTGCTATAAAAAAAGTTTTGTAGCGACATCTGTAAATAAACGATGTTATCAAAGTTGGACTCCTCTGAATCATTTAACCCTTGTATTGCCACCCGAAAAAACTCACAGAATCTGCCACCCGGGTACCTGGGTACCCCGCCCACGAAATTGTTGTTAAAAGTCAATTGTAACTTGAAATAACTATGTGTATTCAATTAATATTTAATTACTCATATTCTAGGAAGGTATTCCTACCTGAATATCACATTTTAATTATTCATTAATTATTCGAAAGCGACGGAAAACCAGGAAGTCATGCGTCGACTGCAATATGCCCGTTTGTGATCAACACACGGCAAAAATAACTAAATGTTTGCTCTGTATTAAGTAAATCAATTTAATTTATGTGAAAATAGGAATTAACCTTATTCTATGCATTTTTATAAACAATATTTTTATATTATTGTGCAAAAAATCAAAACTATGACTTTTGTTCAACGATTACATCGCAAAGTGTAATTGTTATTATTATTTTAGAGAAGTTGTAGGCTCCGGAAGCTACGATCATGGTTCCTTAAAGCAACCAATCCCGAGGCAACTGGAACGTTTACGTCATCTACTTCTGCTCCTTCTGTCCTAGAAGGTAAGCAAGAGCGGGAAATTTACGCGAGAGAACATCGTTCAGCACTGTTCCTTCGAGCCAGGTCTCTAACCGCGGATGACCTTGCGCGGCAGACGGGACAGTTGGAGATGAAGGTTTCACCTCTGGATATTTTTTTAGAGCTACCAATCTTTGTAGAATGTTATGAGGAACAGTGCTGACGGACCAGATAAAGTGATCCCAGAAGAACAGCCTTTTGCATTTGGTTTGCGATGGAATGAGCCTGACGCTGGCAAGCCGGAATCTTTTTGAGTTGGCTAAGAAATGATGCTTTCATACCTCCAAGATAGCCGATTATGAGAACTACAAGATGGACTTTGTAGCCTGCTCAGCTCGAAAAGAAGTGCTTGATATTTCGCCCGTTTTTCTTCTTCCTTTGTCGTGATATTGCCATCGGCTGGTGCCGAGAATTCAATCACGTAAATGACCTTGGTTTTCAGATCTTGGAGGACAATATCCGGCTTCGTAGCAGTGATACGTTGAGTGGTGGAAAATGAAAAATTCCAGTAGATCTTACACTGATCATTCTCCACAACGGACTCGAGTTCCACCTAGGCGTATGGCAAGACGGGCAATAGATCAACACCGTAGAAGTGCCTAAGATGGTAATATAACACTTTTAAAGCCGCATTGTGTCTCTCGATGTACCAGTAACGTGCATACTTTGAGCATCCACTGAGAACATGCCCAAGTGTTTCTGGCTCTTGCTTACACGCTCGGCAGTTAGCATCGCCTGTAGGTATATTCATTATGCGTTCGCGGTAAACTGAGGTGTCTATAACGCCGTCTTGACAGGCGAAAAGAAATCCCTCAGTCTCCGATCTCAATCCAGCAGACTTAAAAAACATGTTGGACAGACCCATCGAGAGCTCTTCTCTACGTATGATGCCGTAGAATTGACCATGAAGGTACACGACTTTTGAGCACCGAAGGTGTCAGTGATGCTAAGCCATATCTAGTGTCACTGGAATCAAATGGGAGGCCAAGCTCCTCTGCGGCCCTATCTGCGGCACGGTATAGAAACGCCGCAACATTGTTGGCTTCATGTTGATGTACGAGTCGCATACGAGAATGTGCACTATTTAGAACTGAGCAGGCTGTAGCCAGAACCGTTCTTCGATGAAGACACTTCAAGCTTAGCAAGCCTCTACTCCCTTTAACTCGAGGTAGGTATATTCGAGGTGCGGATGATCTAGGATGATGACTTCAATGGATTGTCATCATCTTTCGTGTGCTTCGGTCAAGTTGCTTCAACTCATCGACGTTCCATTTTACTGCGCCAAATGTGTAGAGCAGTATAGGAGCGGCCAGCATATTGCTCGCCTGGATCTTATTCTTTCCAGATAACTCGGAAGCCAAAATTTTTCTGAGAATTTGGCGATACCTTTTTACAAGGGCCGTTTTTAACACACGCACATCCTAGGTTTCCGCTTGCGGTATTCCAAGATATGTATATGTTTCTCCATTGCCAAGATGTTGAATGGTATTTCCGCCTATGAGTGTAACATCCCGATCGTTACTCGATGGTGTAGTTTCTAGTCGTCCTTGCTGTAGGTAGACGCAGGCACACTTGTTCAGTCCAAAGCTCATGCCAATCGCTTCAGAGTACCTATTCACCGCCTCCACAAGGATGTTAAGATCCTCTTTTGAGGAAGCAAAGAGTTTGAGGTCGTCCATATATAAAAGGTGGTTGACCATATATTTTCTTCTGTTCGGCGGGCCACATAGGTGCTTTAGTGCATAAAGCTTTTGCCTCGGAGGACAATAGAGGAAGATGAAGAAAAGTATCGGACTTAGAGAGTCTCCTTGGAAGACCCCTCTCTCATATGTGATATAGCTGGTAGTCACTTGTCTTTTGTCAGATGTTATGACAAATCTTGTCCGCCACAAGAGCATAAGATCTTTTATGCATCTCACTATTCTTGAATGCACCTCCAGGCACTCA
>CAKNWW010336686.1:5343-15698 GCA_932074435.1 Andricus kollari | reverse complement strand
AAAATCAATTTTCAGAAAATTGGTTAATAATGTTAAAAAAATGCGTCTGTAATTTGTAATGCAATTGCATGTATTTTTACTATTTCCAAGTGTAATGAAGAAAGCTGCATTTAAAAACCGCGCGCTGTCGTTGAATAATACATATATAGCGCAGCAGCCTTCGTCGATCCAACGCAAATGCACGACGCGCCACGAGTGTCTTCGCGACTTCTTTTGTGACTTCTCGTCCCGCGGTTTCCTCTCGGGTCTTGTTTTGCATCATTCTGTGTTTACCGTGCTTAAAAAAATGCGACATGCATGAATGGTTCTAAATTAGGACAAATTATACGTTACGTTATCCAAAAAGTACCGAATCTTTCGTTTCCTTTTCGTTACAATTTCGGTATTTTGAATAACGTAACCTGAATCAAGTGAATATAGTTACGTTTTGTCAGTATAGAAACAGAACGAAAATCACGAAAGTATATTGTTTCGTTTAGGTCGGTTTCTTCCTTTTAACCTCAAAACGTGTTGGAAAAGGGAGACTGTTTCAGCTGTTTACATTCAGAAAATGTGAGAAAAACATGCGGAAACTGAATTGCTAATGCTCAACTAAAATGTACAAATATTCCTTCCATACCATATCCGCACCGGCCCGCATGACGTGCGACCCTCACGACGCGCGACACACCTGTCACGTATATGAGGACGTTTCTGGGGTGTTTCTTATAACCACAACAGTGAAAACTGCTCTTAATGAGGGTGTGAAAATTTCAAAATCATTTAGAATTTCGTAAATGTCACAGTGAAGTTAAGGTGAATTAAACGGTAATCCTTTAGTAAATCAAACCTCTATTCCCTAGTATTAAATACTGCAAGATATGTGAAATTCACTGAACCGAGATTACAATAATGGTGCAGTGAACATTACAGAAGGCTCGGTACATGCTACCGATCCGATCCGTGCGGACCACCGGATGAATTCATGACGCCATCAGCAATGGATGGATTGCATTACCTCATGGCATCACCTAAAAAACATTTATTTTTGACATTTCTCTGACAGTCGTCACATTACTCCATATTCCCACTTAGCAATGAAGGGGGTTTATAATAAATAACAATATTTTGGATGGCACATCTTATCCACTGATCGCGTACAGTTGAGAGTTTATTGGAGCAAGACGTGTTTGTGTTCCGCGCCTGTCACAGCTGACTTGTATGGATGTGAGGTAAATGCGAGAGCTTTTTTCTTGTGCGCGCCATGGCATGGACGCTTATACAAAAGTCGTTACCGAGGTCACCACCTCAGTTACAAATGCATTTCGGGATTATTTTACAGATCGTAACTCGTTTAATAGTGTAGTGATTAAGATAGTCGACTTGCGTACTTAGGTTTATGCGTTCGAATCCCCCCGTTGCGTGCGAAATTTTAATTTTATTATAAGCGTTGTGACCTTATAAATACCGATTAATTATAAGTACATCCGAACATGTATCTATGAAATAACCGTGTATTGATTTATTAATTATTTTTTAGCAATATTTTTTCACAATTCATAGTGCCGTCTAAAGACTCTAAAGTCTAAACTATATTCTATACCATTAACATAAGTTTGCTCTGCAGTGGGACTCCGATACCGTGTCGAAAATCGAACGGTCCGCTTTTTCTAACGTGTGGAGATAGAAAGTGAGGTTCGTTCGATTTTCCACTTCGAAACAGAATCGGAGTCCCACTGCTGCTAATAATATCCGTCAAAGTGACATGATATTTCGTAATTGCAGCGTCGAGGAACAGGGCAGAATAGTGACGGGATCGGTAAAATCTACTGATCCGCAGGTCAGCAACACTTGAGAATTAGCACTGGTAACCAGAAACAGGAATATATGATTTTTTCCGCAAATTCCGAGTGGGTGAATACCTACAGGGATTTTTTCCGAGTGGGTAGTACTACCCATACTACCCACCTGAACCGCCGGCCCTGGTTGCCTATACTTGTAACATTTACTGAACGTTCGGGCAGCACCGAACCAAAACTTGCACTTGAATCAATGACCTAATTTCAATCTCGATTTTTTTTACAACGCCAGTTTAGTAATGAATACCTCGACTACCAGCACTAAAGGCCCAACTTTTCACTTTCATTTTTCTCCGTGTATTGATGGATTATTTTACTTCGGTACATCCCTCGCAGAAATCGCCATATATTTTCCCTATTACCCACCTGGCCCCGATCGGGCTGGCTAGCGCTAATTCCGTCCGGGTAGCGCTAATTTCATGGCCCACAGTCGTGCCATACAGGGTTGCCCGTTTTGCAACACCACCTACATGTTAAGGAAAACACTGCCATATGCACGTGAAGTGTCGAGTGAAAGTAAGTAAATAAGTGAAATCTAACCTCAAAATGAAAATTATATTATATAATTTAAATTGAATTTAAATAATATTTAAGCTCTTTACTAAAACTAAAATTTTGTTGTATTTTTAGATATAGCTTGTATCAAATTCAATGCCACAGCGGAGGAAGTGCTTTCCCACATAAGCACAATATTTAGCAATGCTAAAGACTGGGACAACAATCGTAGTTTCTAAATTTAAAAATGATATTGGCAAAAAAGAAATTTATATCGTATTTTCAATTGTTCAAAGTCAGTAAATGTGGCAGGAGTGATTGGTCTTTTTAATAAGAGACGTTACTTATATATCACGTAATTGCATTGCATGGTCAAATACAATTAATTTGTCTTCATGTATGCATAATGTAGCCATCCGAAAACACATTCGATCGAGTTTGGAGTCCTTCAATGTTTGCAATTATTTAATAACTCAATCTAAAAATTGCGTATATTCGCGCTTTAGCGTAACGCAAAAATATGTATTTACTTTGTCACAACGCCAGAATATCATCATATAAACTTGTAATTGCGTATACAAAACTAACTTTTTGTTCCGAATATTTTTGTTCATAATCATTTTCGAGCTCAGACTTATATTCTTTTTAGTTATTAGCATTTGTTTATTGGCGTGACGCACAAATACATGTGATGCACTGATGCGTTACTAGACACTGCGCTGCGCCCTACACGGAAAAAAAAAGTGCTCGAAATTTTCATTGACCGAGTCTGTGACTTTAGGATAGGTCTAAAAGCATTTAAAAATTTGAAAATATCGTATTGGAATATCATGCAAATAGTGCTTGAAGAAATATAAGACTTTTCAGATGGCGTCCAGCATAGTCAGTGAAGCACTCCTAGACTCCATCAACAAAATATCATAGACAACTTTGTAAGCCGTTCAACACTCCAATATTAAATTCTCGAAAACAGTTAAGGAAGGGTTCATAGACGCTCAAACTAGCCGTTTATGCTAATAAAAAAATAAAAAATTGTTTTTTAAATATATAATATTATGATCTTCAACTTATATATTTATTTAAACATAATATAACACACACAACTACTACTTATATTAATCAGACGCTTTTTACGCTCTGAAAAATCGGACGCACGCTGCGGGGATTAGAACTACCTATACTCTAGACTCTAGACTAACGCAACTCGTTCCTAACCGCTCAAGCCACTCGGCTAATCATTCGGGTTCAAAATACATTAAAATATCTTGGCGTTGTTGTACAGCTGAAAACTGCATGGCCGCGTAAAAATAATCTGGGTGAGGGCTGCGAATTAGACTACTTGCTGCCAGACTGACTTTGCATAACAAATTAATTACATTGTTTAACAAATTATTGTTAAATAATTGGAAAATATAATTTTTTCGAAAAATTATTTTCTAAATCTTGGAGATTTAAATCCTTTATGCGACTAGTTGTAAAAATAAATGACCGATTTTAAATTCAAAGAAAGACATACCTTTTTATCATAAATAATCATTAATTTACAATCATTCTTAATATCTTTATGCGTTTTACAATTACTTTTTGTTGTAAACAATTTATTTGTACATTTAATCATTTTAAATAAGCAAGACAATGGTAACCAATCTGGTTGCCGACTTAACGTATGCGCAGTGCGAATCACGCACTTATTGAATTCAAGCCTTTGAAAATATGAAGAATTTTTTTATAACCATTTCATGACTATACTTTTTTTTTGTAATATTCCTGATAAAAATTCCAAGACTGTTGTTCCTTGACTGTGCTTGGGAACTTCCATGACTTTATATCATTTTTCCATGAAAATTTACAACCCCTTTATAGAAAGTATACGAGACTTTGTAAAAATGATGGCCCGTCCAAAAGTCCAGCACTAATCTAAGAAATTTTCCAAGATTTATTTTTTCCGTGTAGAACAATGCGAAAAGTGGAAAGAAAGAAATCCCGGGTAAAAATCATGAGTGTAAGAGTGATGAATTATTGACTTTCCGAAGTATAGCTGACTTATATCTGAAATATAGCTGAAGTATAAGTGAAGTACAAATGAAGTATAGAGTATACGTTATCTATACTTAAGTATAGATAACGTATATTTGTTCATTTATCTATACTTAAGTATAGCTAAAGTAGATCTGTTAATTTATCTATACTTCAATATGGTTAAAGTATCGGGCGTAGAATGGCTCTCATTTATTTTTCAAGATATCCTACCAACGGGATAAAAATAATGCATCGTGAATGATAGCTCGTCCGATAATGTGAAAAATTCGCGGTTCTAATGATTTCGTGAGAAAAATGTGTATTTAAGATTATTCGCGAGTGCAAGGTAGGAGCGCATAAATCTCTGTTTTCAGCTTCATGAGAAATCATCACAAAACATGAGGATCTATAATGGAAAATTTAGTGGTAAAAGATCCAGAATCATCAATTCCTGATGAGAATTTAGTATTATTACCATAGAAACTTAACAAGTTGTAATCAAATTATTATTTAGGTGAAATATTTAATATTAAGTTATTTATAAGACGATGTAAAATAATTTAAGTTAGAATTATCATTTTACTTAATAGAATTTTACTTATTTCAGAAATTGCTAACAATATTTTTTGAAGTTCTGAAAAGCATGATTCTGGATATCTAATTTTATATATTTCAGGTATCGAATTATGTCCCATCATTAATAATACGGCTACACATACTATAGCCATACTTTTCATATACTTCAGATATATTCTTCCTATACCTTAAACATACTTTACATACTGAAGCTATACTTTACAGATATACTTTAACTATACATTGACAAAACTTCAACTATACATTAGCTATACTTTAGTTATACTGCAGCTATACTTCACAGATACGCTTTAGCAATACTTTCCCTATACTTCAACCATACGTCGATATACTTTAGCTATATTTGAGATATACATAAAAATATACTTCATTCAAATAAACATGAAGTATCGGATAGCCTTATTTACCATACTTTCACTATATTATCTGAAAGATCACTCCCACATGATTTCCTCGATGTTTTCCTACATCAATTCCATACCAAAATTTGGTTACCCGGGAAACCAAGAAGACTGCAATAAATCTTGGATTCTCAAAATCCAAGATCTTTTTGCCTTATAATAATGATTAAATCCTGCTACTTTTGATATAACACTGTTTTACTTTGGCTTTTTTGGGCCCTGCATTATCTACCTATGCAAATTAAATATTTTTCAAACATTTCAATTCGCAGAAATTTTACCAAAAATACCACGTACTGCAAATTCATGTCCTAAAAACTCCCGTGTGTCACGGTACTTTCAGTAATATAAAAAACACACACTACTAATCAAAAATACAAAAATATGGAGGCTTCGGGATCGTCTGAATAATATATATATATATATATATATATATATATAAGAATTTGTAATCAAGAAATTAATTCAAGAAAGTACAAGGACACTAGACAATGAATTACAGTAGAAAATGATGTACAAACGGCCGTGCAGCATGCATGGAAATGCCCATTAGTTAGTTGAAGTTAGTTTATTAGTTAAAATTTATTTCATTAGTGTTGGGTTAAAGTCGCATGTCGCAATTGATTGAATTGATGCCCAGGACAGTCCTGCTCCCCCTCCCCACACACTTTGTGGTGGAAGGGGGACCTGCAGTTTAAGGTGGGTTCTGAAACACCAATAGCAATGGCTTTAAGTACTTAGAGAACCTTTCTCTCTAGAGCAGACATGGCCAGCTATGGGAAATTGACGCCGGGAACATATGTTCCGCGTCCACCACTATTTCTTCTGGAGAGCGGGATTGATGGTAGAATCTCTCCTCTTTGCCGTCACGTAGCGTATCTACAGTGCAACGTGACGTGACACAGGAGGGATTTTCGCCCGGCTCTAACACCACTCCCGCTCTCCAGAAGAAATGGTGGTGGACGCGGAGTGTTCCCGGCCGGAATTTCCCCAAGCTGGGCATGTCTCCTCTAGAGGTACTGGTCCCACGACTCTCCGGAGATGAACAACTCCCTTGCTAGGCTAGTGTTCACTGCATGGGCCGCCGAGGTTCTTCCAGAGTGCGAGGCGGGGATCGAACCCGCAAGCCGACCGAGTGGGTCCAAAGCCTACGCCTTAGTCCCCAGTGTGTGAGACTATGGACCGAGTTATACGGGCGAGCCTACAGTAGGCCGGCTTACTACTCATGTGCGAATTTCCCATCGACCCAAAGTCGGCCCGACTTTGTAAAACTCGGTCCGACCTTGTTAGCCGAAGATCGGTGCAATTAGTGAAATGATCACGCTGGATCAAGGTTTTTGCCGACCAACGGCCCGACATGATGACCCAATATTGTTCCAGTTTGTTTAACGAGATCGGCATAGCCTTGGGCTACAATGCAGAGACAACTTTGTTTTTCAACATAATTTTAATTTTATTATAATTTATTAATTTTATTACCATACTCTATGGATAGAACAAAATAGGCATTCAAAAAAAAAACAATAATTGATTGCTAGTATTTTGACTATAAATTTTAATGGTCCTGCTTAGAATGAATACATATATTACATTTTTAAACATTATATTACAAATAAAATTTCTAGCGCCAGTGAAAGAACCATCCTCATAAGCCACAGCT
Organism: Andricus kollari; assembly: GCA_932074435.1. Taxonomy (NCBI): domain Eukaryota; kingdom Metazoa; phylum Arthropoda; class Insecta; order Hymenoptera; family Cynipidae; genus Andricus; species Andricus kollari. The sequence goes on along the minus strand of CAKNWW010336686.1, from coordinate 8,688 downwards.
CAAAACAGTTGAAAAACAATTTTTTAATTCTTTCTCTTATTAATTTTTTTATTATTATACGACATCATGCAGATGGAAAATTAATTAACTGCTAACGGGAATATAAAAGAAACCATTTTTAAATAAATAATTTAAATCTATGCAAATTTTCAGGGTTCCGTAGCCCCTGGCTAAAACCTTTAAATTTGGTTTCAAACAATTTTTTTCAACAAATTTTGTTTTTCAGCCATTTTTGTTTTTTTTCACGTTTTAGACCATATCATAACTCTTGATAATGACATAAAATGTTATTTTTAATAAGCATTTAAAATTTGCATCGAAGGAACTAGGAAATTTTATCGCGTACTGCGTAAATTTTTTTAATAACAAATTTTTTCAAACTTTCGTGTAACGTTTTGCTTTTTAGGTGTTCCAGACTATTTTACAATGATTATTTCGTAACCAAATTGCGGTCATTTTGAAATAATGACCCAGAGTATATCCAACGGCCGGCCTATATTTAGGCCAAGGTTTGACCAACCGTCGGGTGCATTAAGGTGACTTCATCCGATGGCTGGCCCAAAGTTGAGCCAGAATTATGCCGTCAGTCGGCTTTTCGCCGCCACTGAAGTCAGTTGCCAACGTCGGTGGGACCATGGGAGCTTGAAAACATCTTAGTCGGCCCCAATCTTGTTACCAAAGCAGGGCCGACTTTGGGCCCATGGTTAAGCTCTGGAATTTGACCGAATTTCGCATCTGGGTATAAACTAGCTTAAATGAGAGAGCCCAGATTCACGTCGGCGCAGAAGCCGCAGGGACTCCACGTGTGCGACAGAGAGCCACTGTCGAAAACGATTTTGCACTGGCGCAAAACAGCGTCACTCTCGTATTTAAGCTAGCTTACTTTAGGCGCACCGGGTTCTATATTCTATTGAAAAAGAGATGTTCGGGGAAGGCTTGTCCGTCGACACCATTTTATCAAGAAGAGATGCCCGACGAAACAGCGAGCTGATGCCAATATTGTTTCACAGAGGATCGCGGTAAGAAGTAAATTGTAATGTTTACAGTTTCAATGTATGAAGCCGCGAGTTAGTCAAACTACAGGAGAAATTTTATAGCTTAAAATTTCGCTTACAGTTTAAAAAGGTATAATTTATACGTTTTTTAGCCCTTTTTACAGTTTTAAACTCTACCTAATGTAGCGTAACTTTTTATTATAAAATAATGCGTTATGGGCTAAAATAGTTAAGAGAGATATGGGTTGTCACACGACAAATTTCAGTAAAAAAATGTATTGTATGTATGGCTCTATGTAGCAATTAGTTTATTTAGGAAAATTAATTGAACATTTAATTTCAAAATACTTACAAATTTAGACTTTAGATTGTTTTTTATAAGAATGTAAAAAGGATAAAGACATAAATCATATCTTTAAATAACAGTGAACTTTAAATTAAATTTTAAATTCAGAGATTCCAATCAAATACTACACACTCTCATCACAAATCAAATTTATCGGTTAATATCACGCAAATATAAATATAAAATTATAAGATTCGGACCGTAATCAATTTTCAAAGAATCGATTTAAACGAGTATAAAATTCGCAAGGTAAATAAAAATCAAAAGATTCAATTTAAATAAATATAAAAATCACACAGCGAGCGCAAATCGAGCATACGTTTAAAAAAATAATCAAATAATTTATGATCCAGGAAATTTGGAGATACTTATCGCTTTGAAGCCTTTTCGTTGATTTAAGATGGAAAATTCGACGATGGCCAAATATACAAATTCCAAGAGATCCAACGATTTCGGAATTGTCTTCAAAAAGAAAGTAGAAGCGACTACAGTAGTGCCCTAAATTCGCAGTATCTGGATGCGCATCGGATGAGAATAGGCGATAGCGTCCCAGAATCATCAAAGTGGCTAACTTCCTGGACTGCTTTTGCTTAGTGTTATAGAAAAGGGCTCGTTAACAAAACACCACACTATATGAACAAACAAACGACGAACAAAATAGTTTAGAACGCTTGATCTAAGGAATTAAACTTTTGCAAAATTACCACTGTCTAAAATAAAACTTCTAAAATAAATACCTTCTCCGAATCTCTCGAAGGACGTAGAGTGTGGTGCGGATTTGATCGCGATGACCCCAAAGAAGACGATCGAATGAATAATCATCCGAACGTCTTATTCCTCGGTACCGCGCAATCGATCACACCCCACTCCCGTCATTACATATGTCGTTAAAGGCTTTCGGTGATAGGCTCTCTTTCGTCGATTAAATTAATATACAGCGACATTTTTTCTCGCCGGGAAATTTAAATAATTCGCATGCCTCATCTATTCACGGTCAAAATGACCTCGTCTTGAGGTAATCGTGTCCTGAAGATGACTGACTCCGTTGCAGATTGACATCAGCGATATCGACCTCATGTGTCGCGATCCTTTGTATTAAGATCATGGTCTACAGATTGGCGCCTCTAGGAAATTTTTATATAAACACTGTTTAAATAAACATCCGGGAAGGCGAAGGCGATACTCTGGGCGATTGGTGGTCCGGTGGGTGGCAACAAAGTATGCTCATGGGCACATAGCAACAGGAAGAGAATATTCCTCTTCAATCGTCCATCCTGACCATCGAGTCGCCCTCGACTCATCCTGCTTGCTAAATCCATAAGTTGAATCTGTAATTGAGAGACATACTTTTAGTAAGTAGTAGCCAAAGTTGGTCTTTTGTCGTAACAACGTAGCTTTGTTCGACTTTTTGGCTCCATAGAGAGAAAAAAAAATTAAGTGTCGCTAGCCTCGCCAGGAACCACAATAACCAAGTCAGCGACTGTGAGTGTTCTCGGCCTGAAAGGAACCTGACTTCGACTGCTCTTGGTACAGCCTTCGCCAGCGAAGTTCCTCTCAACACAACTATGACCAGTAGTTATGTCAGGAACTCGTTGACTCGACTCTGATCCAGCCTTCGCCGATAAAGCTCCTCTCAACGTTTCTTTTGACCACTAGACACTTAAAAGCCAAATCGACTCAGCAAAACACATGGTCCTGACGTTCGCCAACGAACCTCTGTCCACACGACCTTGACCAGAGGTCGTGCCAGAGCGCTCTAGACTCGGTTTTACTTGTCATCTCGACCCTGGAAATTCTCTGCATGTATCCAGCTGGTCTGGGTTGACACGGTCTCTTTTAGGATGTGTCCAGTTCACCTAGGTTGACACGTTCTCTCCCGTGCTTACGAGCTCCTCAGAGTCCACACGTCACTTTTTACTTATTCTACAGGAACCCTCAGTTTTTTCCTGTAAATGAGTAAAAAAACACAAATCATCAGGGACAATTTTACCTGTATTTATTCCA
>CAKNWW010336663.1:0-16960 GCA_932074435.1 Andricus kollari | reverse complement strand
CTCAGAATGCACGAGACTTTTGCCGGATCATCGTATGGAATTCTTCGCAGACTGTAACCTCCTAACTCACATTCGTGAGACGTTGTTATATCTGAAATTTTACCGCGATTTCGCTGGGAGAGGGTGCAATTTTTCAGATTAGCACCTGCTCTCAGTGAAAACCTGCGGCTGTCTATCTAAAAATGTGATATGGGTGGCATGATGAAATTACGTCGACAGGCCGGTGAAACCCTCGTGTGTCTTGGGAACACGAAGCGACCCAAGGATGACAGCTTTCTTCATCCATATCGCAAGTGCCTTCGCGTATTTTTTGCACGTGGAAATGGCTTTAAGGGTAAGAACTAGTGATAGTTTCTTACCTACGAGAGCACTGTTTACAAGGACAATTACTTTAACCGAATATTTTGGGTACAGTCGTTGCAACTCACTTTTAAGGTCTTGATACCTCTTCTCCTTTTTTTTCTCCTAGGCAGTGATGTTGCAGTCGGTCGAAGCCGAGAATTCGATTGCGTATATGGTTCGTTTCTCGAAGTGTTGGAAAACAATGTCAGGCCACGAGTGAGCAACAGAGAATGCTGTCCGAAAATCGTATATCCAGAAAATTTGGCACTTCTCGTTTCGGACAATTGACTCTATCTCCCTTGGTGCGTCGGGCAGAACAGGGTCGCGGCCAACACCAGAAGAGTGACAAAGATGGTAATAAAGCACTCTTAGGGCCGCATTATGTCTGTAGATATACGTTGTTCCCGCATGGTTTGGACACCCAGATAGTATGTGTTCTAGGTACCCCGCGTGTGCATGACACGCTCTGCACCTATCGCTGGGAACTTCTTGACATAGAATGTGGTCACGGTATACTAAGGTGGAAATAACACCGTCTTGGCATGCGAAAATGAAACCTTCCGTACTTGAATTAAGCCCTGATGATCTGAGAAAAGCAAAAGTTTGCTCCTTCTTGAAGGACTGTTTTTCTACATTCCTGTGAGAATTTCCGTCCATTTTCTTGCCGAGTAGCTCTTGATGGAATTTTCAACTTCTGCTGTCTTTACTTCGGCTTTCAGAAGTGGAGCATCTAGATGGAGTAATGCACTTTGCTCACTTCTGATGTTAAGATTCAGTCCACGGGTCTCAGACGCCTGCTCCTTTGCCAATCATCTTGTGATTCCTGACCATTTTTAGGTGAGGATCTTTTCCATTTGCAGCGATGTAAGCTGTACTTAGAACAATTCGGTTATGAAGACATTTGAGATTCAGAAGTCCGCGACCACCTTGAAGGCGTCAGATGTGTAATTGGAACAGACAAATTGATATGCAAGCTTTTATGCCTTTGTTCAACGCCAACAGATTTGAAGAATAAATCTGCCGAAGAGGATGCTTGTATCTGCTTCAAAGAGACTATTTAACTGATGTTACGTCCTGAATACGGTTTTGCGGAACGCCCAGATATGTATAGTTATTTCCAGTTTTAAGATGTCTAATAACACTCATATCCATTAGCTCAGGGTTGTTGGGAACGCCAACAATTTTTCCTTTCTTTAGATGAATTTTTGGACACATTTATCCAATCCAAAGTCCATCTCAATCGCTCCTGTGTACTTCTTCACGATATTTATAGCAGTTTAACGTTTGAGTTACATCATGCTCGCGATGGTTAGTATCGCCACAGAGGCAACCAGAAGGATTTCGTAGTGCGAGAGATAGAGGCTGAAGTGTGATGCAAAAGAGCAAAGGGCTCATGGTACCGCCCTAAAAGACGCTCCTATAGAAGGTGACGTTGTTAGTCGTCACACGATAATTTCCAGATGAGATAGTAAATCTAGTTTTCCAAAGGGGCATCAATCTCTCTATGCATCTCACTATGTGTGGATGCACCTTCAAGCTTTCCAACAGACAGATGATAAGTCGATGAGATGTTGAATCGAAAGCTTTCCGGTAGTCAATTCTGGCCATTGACAGAACTCCCTGATGGGCTGAAGCGTCTTTGCAGACGCACTTGTCAATCAGCAGGTTCTCTCGACATTCTCCTACACCTTCTTTCGAGCCATTTTGTTCGTACATCTCTCGCCACACGGGCTCAATTCTTAGGATAATCCTGTTTTTCAGGATAGCTGCAAAGATCTAATACAGTGTGTTCAAACAAGTCTCGGAGTTCAGCCCTGGTCTCGGACTTCGGCCCTCATCTCGGAGTTCGGCCCTAGTCTGTGACGTTTGACGTGTTTTGAACCGCTAGGTATTTATTTGTGTTTAATTGCGTTACCTGGCTATCGTAGAACATTATTTACGTTTGGTGAACTGTGACTGGTGTCTAGTTTGTGTTGCAGTACTCGTGGTCCACTTTTTTAGTCAGAAATAACGTTCTTTTGTAAGTTTTGTGAGTGGACACGTGTGCTGACCAAGATGGTTACGTGTGCCGTTTGCCGTGAATCGATAACGAGAGGGACGGACTCAATTGATTGTGGCAAGTGTAGAGCTCTGTCATTTGAACTGCCTAAACTTGCCTGTCAAGGATGTTGAAGATATTAGCAATAAGCAAAATGTTGGTATTGTTCTAAATGCACTTTAACCATAAAAAATGTCAGTTCTCGGCGAAGAAACTCATCAGAACCGCCTGATGGAGAAAACAACGCAGGAGCGCCTACAATTACTTTGGACCCTGATCTTGAAAGTGCGATTCTCATGGCGACAGCAAAAGGGCAAGAAGTGGAATTTAATAAAATCTCTAGTAAGCTTGATGCTTTTGAACCCAAGCAAATCGCCTTTGATCAATCTCTCGATGGATCAATCAAGGGAATAAGAGAGGACATCAAACAAAATTCCTCGCGCATAACCGTCTTGGAGGAAACTACATCTACGAATGTCACTGATATTATGGATCTTCAAGGCTCTTTGAAATGCGTGGAAAGTGAGAATCAGATGTTAAAGACTCAAGCATTGTCCTTGACTTAATAGTGCCGGATCCTGGAACAAGACTCTCTTAATACAACTTTAGAGATCCAAGGCTTACCGGTTAAAGAATCGGACTAGCAGCGATCTTGTAGGTGCCGCTCGAAAAAGCGTTCATCTCAAATATTTTCAGACTTAGACCTTCGACTGACAAAGCTCCGCATGCTTCGCTTTCACCTATCGTGGTAGTCGAATGAAACCAGCAATCAGCATGCGGTAGCATAATCGAAAAATGCAAACAGAGACGACTCTCTACTGAATTATTAGGATGGAGTAATGATCAGGCACTTTCTATCAGAGAGTCTCTCACGGAAACAAATCGTTTCATCTATAGCGCCACCCTTAAACTTAGACGGGAGAAGAAGATCAAGTACCTGTGGAGTACAGGGGGAAGGGTCTTCTGTCGTAAAGAAGATTGTGCGTCAAGAGTTTGTTTGGCTCACATCAATGACCTCGATATTTTTCGCTAAAATGAATTTGACAGGATACCAGCGGAAGAGGACATCGCAGCTGGTTCTTCACTTAGTATTTATCATTCTTTTTATATATGCTAAGTTGTATTGTTATTAGTTATATTTTGAGTAGCATAATAACAGATCTGGCGCATACAGAATTACTATGCATTGCATGTTATTTTCCTAGAATCTTAAGTATGGGGCCTTGTTCTAATGCAATAATATACCATACATAAATACTTATTTACTACAGACAGCTTATCAGTTACTTATGCGAACTTGCCAAAATACTTACTTGTGGAAAAGTTTTTCTTAAGATCATGAGCAAATTTTTTATGAAAATTAAACTAAGTGATGTATTGTCATTTTTAATGAATTTTTTTGTTCTATCTTATCTAGACTTATATTTAGTCTATCATGGATACTTTGAAAATCTGCCATATAAATGCTCAATCTTGGCATACTATCACGAATTTCAATTCTTCTTTAACGCTCGTGATTACCACATTATTGCTGTTTCTGAGACATGGTTAACACCTGAGCACCCCTCCAGTTTGATTGCCCGGAATAATTATGTGCTATTTTGTAGGGACAGAGATGAGCGGAAAGGTGACGGTGTCGGCTTATATGTGCATGACAGTCTTAGGGGAGTCAGCGCATGTGCTAGTTATCCTACTGCCGAATTTCTGTTCATTGAAGCATTGGGTGCTAATAACTAGGACAGCGTGTTAGTGGCTGTTATTTATAAGCCCCCGAATGCCTCCTAAGGATCCAAACTTGAGTCTGAAATACTTGCTTCTGTACCGAACTTTGTAACATAACTATTACAGGGGACTTTAACACTAACTTAAATGCTACCAGTAATCACACTAAATACTTAACAGCTATTGTACAGGCTTTAGATTTATCCTTCGTTCCACACAATACCATGCATCACACAGACCGATAAAGCACACTCATTGACCTTATGATAGTTGACAATCTAGAAAAGCTAGACTCCTACGCCAAGCATCCCATGACATTTCTCTCAAATCACAATCTTATTAATAGTGATTACAAATAGACTTCTGATCAGCCATTAAATAAGTCTCAAAATCAAATACGAAATCTTTCTAAGGTAAATGAAGTAATGTTTCACAAGCACCTAATGACTTACGATTGGGAAAAACTCATTCGCATGGTGGATATTAATAAAAAAATTAATCTCTTTTGCTCCAATTTAATTTCAGCGTTTGATAGGTTTGCGCCCTCACATGCTCCTCATAAATATAACAAATCTGCACCTTGAATTACGACTGGAATTAAAAATCTTAGGAAGAAACGGGATAATACGGGGCAAACTAAGGAACCTAGTGCAAACAAAAATGAGAGATTTGGCCAATAAATACAATTTCAACGCTATAAAAAACAGAAATAACAGCGAAAATATTTGGCACTTGTTGAGACGATTATTATTTATTCTACTTAAGCACGAATTGGCTGTTAATTATTTTGCTCCCAATGAACAACTTGAAGTCTTTCTATCTTTACCTCCTTGTAATCACTTATTACCATCTCCTCTTGATTCTCTAAGCTCAACCTTCAACGATACTGTTTTCTTTTTCTCAGACATAACACCTAAGGTTCTTCTGGGGAACTCAATGGAAATCAAGTCAAATGCCCTTGGATCTGATAATATTTCCATCAAAATCTTTCTGTAATTTTCCCAATACTACTTCATATTTACAACTCTTCCCTACAAGTAGGGATTTTTCCGTATGTTTGGAAAAAAGCGATAATTCGCCCAATTCCTAGGATTGCTAGTCCAGTTCCCCGACAGATTTTAGGCCGATTTCTATTTTATGTGCAATAAAGAAACCATTGGAAAAGATAGTCCACATGTAACTGACAAAGTATATCGATGCTAATAAGTTGACTGATGCTTTGCAATCGGGCTTTCGGGCGAAACACAGCACATTAATGGCTTCCCTAAAGGTGACCACTAACTTTAAAGTCGCTATTGATAGGAGGGAGATCACGATAGTGGTTTTATTTGATTTTTCAAACGCGTTTGATTCAGTTAATCACGAACTTCTCTTACGCAAACTCAGAACGTTTAATCTATCTAGAACTGTAATTGCGTGGTTTAAATCATACTTAACAAATCGATCCCCATAAGTAGTCAATAGTAAAGGCGAACGGTCTGAATAGGCTAGGATTGAGAGTGGATTCCCACAGGGCTCTGTTTTAGCACCCCTTCTCTTGAATCTATACACTTCGGACTTAGGTGCTCAACTGAATTACTGCAAATACCATAAGTACGCGGACGATTTTATATTGCATCTTTTGGGCCCAATCGCCTCCCTTAAAGTTATGCTGAAATTAGTCCAGGAGGATATCGAATTAGTGGTACAATAGGCACAGAATCATGGGCTGGCACTGAATCCGACCAAGACTAAAGCAATTATTATCGGAGTGACTCCCTCGCCGTCCTTAGAAACTTTAAGGACCTTCCCTAAACTCAAAATTGATGGCCTTAAGATTGAATTTGTTGAAATTGTAAGGGATTTCGGCCATATGCTTAACCACACTCTCTTCTGGAGACAACAAGGATTCTTCTGGTAAAGAGCCTAATTCTCCCGCATTTTGATTACGGGAGTATTTTATACGATGACATTACGGAGGAATTTAATCTAAAACTCGAGCGAGCACTGAATGCATGTATTCGATTTATTTATGACTTACCGAAATATGAACACATAACTCCATATCGCTTAAAGGCTGGACTTCTTAATGTGGCCAAGAGAAGACAATTTTTTATGGGCAACTTACATTTCAATCTTTTCCAGTCTTAACGCCACAGTATCTTTTAGATTTATTTGTAATCAGGGAAAACAATCAACCTACTCAGTCTAGGCTTCGTGAAAGGAAAATGGTCTTCACGAACTTGGTAGTTCGGGAAAATGCTTCATGCGACGTATTTATAACTATGTTCTTTAAACAGTACTCACAATGGTAACCAATTTTCTTTCGCATTTTACACATAACTTCACTCTATACAATACTATCTAACCACCACTGCAATCTCAATTCTACCAGAGTTTGTACATAGTTATAAGTTCTAGTACATGTATCACTTGCTCCTTCGAGGGATCTTTAGCCCTAGGGACTTCATAAATAAATGATTAATTATTAGGTTATTGGCCTGTAATTCTCTGGTTTGGAAAAGTTGCCTTTTTTCGGTAGGAATATAGTGCGTCCTAATACCAGCCACTGCGGAATGGGCGTTTCCGACTCTAAATATGAGGTGAGTATGCGGGCCAAATGATGGTGTGTAAAAGTAAACTTCTTTCACCAGAAGTTCTTGATACTATCTGGTCCTGCAGCGGAAAAGTTCTTCGTGCCTCTAAGTATTTTTTTCACCTGTTCGGCAGTGATTGATGGACTTTCCTTCTCAGATGTTATGAGGTTGTCGCGAAATTCCTTGAAGCGGATGATATTATCAGTATCTTCTTTCAACTCCAGTATTTTCGGCATCTTATATACCTCTCTCCAAAAAGTCTCTACCTCGTTGGGCTTGGGTGGACTTTTGATAGAAACAGGGTGATTGAAGAGGCGAGATGGGTCAGCGAGAAATTGTTGATTCTCCCTGATCCATCCCTGCCTCTTTTGTATTCTTTTCCTGCGTCAAATAACTCCCGCATTTTGTCAAGAATGTGCTGCTTGATTGTCAGCAGCTTTCCCTCATTCAGTGTATGATTTAAGATCCTTAGTTCTTGAGCGAACTTTTGAACCCTTTTCGTGAACGGCCTACCAGATGTTATATAGTCAATCACACACTGAATACGGGATGCATTCTGTCTTGCCCATCCAATCTTCTTGTTCAGTTGATACAAGCGTCTTTTGGTATTTTGATCCATCGTCGTGTAACGTTATCGAATTTCTTCCTGATCAGGGATCGATTTTGTGCTCATTAATATTCAAAGTTTAATTATGCAGTTGTCTGGTTTTAGTTCAAGATCTTAATTTCACTAAAAATTATACTAATTTTTAGTAATGGAAATGTTGCATTTCAAACTTGTCTCAATGATTTTTATTCTCATCGAGAAATTCGTTCAATTCGCGTTTACTTTTTCCTGTCCAGTAAATTGCAACCAACGATATAAGTTGATTTCAATACTGATAGGATATTAAAACTAGCCCTAAACATTTGATAACTGAATTTGAAAATTAATAAAGAACAATTTAGTCAGATTAATTATTACAATAAAAATTCCTTTAAAATTTAAATCGTCTTTTGGCGATAAAAGTGACGGATTGTGGATTCACTCAAGGGAGAGATGATTGCGTATTTTAAATTAATTTAGAAAATCACTCTTATCTAAAAACAAGCAAGTAGGATTCTCCTCCAATATTAAACCGTGCACCAAAATTTCCTTCGCACAACGAGGTTTTTATCATACGATAAATTTCAAAGTCGTTACGAATTCTTTTCTGGTTTCATCTTTATTAACAAATGAAGGCAAAATTTCCCATTCGAACTTCAATAGTTAGTGCAACCATGCACAACGAGGTCCTTCATTGTGAGATAAAGTACAAAGTCGTTACAATGAAAGTTGCACACACTAAATTATCATTCTTCAAATTTCCCACAATTAGATGCAAACATACACAACAAGGTCTACACCAAAAGATGGAGTGCAAAGTCGTTACAATAATTACATCACACTAATAAAAAAAAATAAAAAATAAATGTAAACCCCAAAAACTTACGTCTAATTACCCAAATGCTAACGAATTTGGACAAATTTCTGTGCTGAATGACATGTAGATCATAGGGACCAAGAGAGGCTTCTTCCTCGAAGAGGGTTGAGTAGGAAGTCCTCTGGTACCGATACCGGGATCGATATATAAAGTGCATTGGTCCCACACTATTCCCACTTATTAGCCGATGGCGCGCGCAATCGATCAATATAAATATTCGCCCGTAGCTTTATGATTTAATTCTAAATATGAAAATAGAACGAACCGTCTCAGTCGTTTTTAGCCTTCAATTTGAATTAGCCACTGCTCTCGCAGCACCACCAACTGAACAATTTATAGTCCAGAGGTCGGACTCCTCCGAGATATCCTCACGAAGGGAGGCATCCATTTCAGCCCGATCTTTGGGCTTAGGAGGAACCTGTATGTCAGTGTTCCTCCTTGTCTTAAGATCGCTATTATCTCTCAGAAAGTGTCTGCTTTCCGCGGTTGGTCTTAATGTCGCGTTCTCATCTTCGTCTGCAGCTTGTTCAAGCAGCGTTTGGGAAAGCGCTCCGCATACATATCCATTTTTCAAGAGGTAGGCGTGTTGGTTTCGCAAATACTGATCCAAAACGTGCTGAAGCTCTGGTTGTTTCTGGCATAAAGCCCTTGCGAACAGGAATAATGGTATCGTGCTATTCTATCACGTCATCCTTGAGTTGATTCGCCCACTCAATGTTCGATCATTTTGAACTGCATATACAGAGACACCGTTTAAGACACCTCGCCCAGGTGCCATTCAGCTTTCCTCACTGTTGTTACGCCTTCGCTTAGGGTTTATTCCTTCGGGGCCGTCCCTGGACAATTTTCCGCAACTGCTTAATAATAATTATAACCATATTCAGCAGAAACCGTTCTTACAGGGATCCTATATCCGCAACCAGAGATGCGTTCAGTGGCATTGTCATAGGCCCTTCGCTTTGATATATATATATATATATATGAGTGTGTGTGTGTGCGTTTACAGTAAAATAGTAAAATACATTGTGCGTTATTGAGTGGCCACTTGTGAAACTAGTTATCCCATTGTCGTGGCAGCGTTCGGAACTAATTATCTGCTGCTAGCTGGCCGTTGTGGTACAGAGCTATCTAACGTTCACTTTTCTGGGGGCAATATAGGCTCATAATATGGTGGTTTCGACTAAATATATGATAGATTTGCACACGAAAGTTCCAGTTAATAGAATCGAAGAGTCTGGTCGTCCCAAAATTCGAGATGGATAGTCAAATATGGTTCAGAAGCTTGGCTACGCGTCCTTAATTTTCAGGATGACTAGTCCATCCACTTTTCCAGCTCTCCGATTTTTCGGGATGAGTAACATACAGCCAAATTAAATATAAAATTTCTCGCACTTCAGGCATAATGTACTGGTATTACGGAATTTCCCGCATATTTAACTTGAATCTCGTTCGCAATACAGTAATTTTCGTGATACTAGCCCCAGCACTACACTTGACCGGATAATCTTATGAAAAGGTATTGTTTTTTATATGATTAATGTAATCTTGTTTTTTCTTACAGAATCAAGTAAACAACGAGAGGCAAGAAGAATAACTAAAAAAATGCTGGTTTCCCGTTGCCATCAGATCTAAATAATAGTAAATCAATAATTAACTGAGAAAAAATGTTGTATTAATATAATAAATAAAAAATATTTAGCGTGGCCACGAATTTTGGACAACAGGGTAACCAAGAAAATTCCGAGGGGGAACTAGTTCCATTTCTTCGAACCTAAAACTGAAATATGTCTTTTTTAGCAAGAGTGATTAAAAGACTCTTAGTTAAGTTTTTAAACCATTAGAATTACGTGTACGTGCAAAAAAAGTGGTAAACAGAAAAAATTTTATCATTAACTTCGGACTGTAGAATCCCCTTTGGTAATTAGTTCCGTTACAATATATAGAGGAAAATTACATATAAATTTTTTCCTTCCTGATGAATAGAATATTCAATAAGGAAATATTCGAGAAGAAATTTAAATAAATTTATCGCATTAGAAATAGCGTGCCAACATCTAGCCATCCTATTAGAACACGTCCTGGAGTTGTTTGACAACAAAAAATTGCCATATTTCGTAGGGGCCTACCTGACTCGTCCCGAACGTTTTTCTTCCATAATCACATTCTTTTTTTTATCTAACAGTTTCACCTATCACGAGGATTATTTTCAACATTAAACTGATTTTTCGTAATACCACGAGAACAGTTTCATCGTCGAACAATTCTTCCTCGCGAACACACTTTCTATCTTTTTCGTTAGAGTCAATCGACTTTGTTATATATAGAAATCTTTTCATTCTATAATGGATATAATTTTAAATGATAGCTATTTGTGACAAAAGTGTGATTCTTTTGCAACATCCGACCGAAAAAAATATACGCGTATAATTTTTTCAAAGTTTTTGCAAAGTGACTTATTTTTTAAGTGCGTATGTGCGTATATTGCGTCGATTCGCAAAACAGATGTGTTTCGCAGTGCATATGCGCCATTATTATTCTCGAACAATCTGCTAGATTGAAGCACTTTGCATATCATTTAGAGGCATGGACGTCCTCAATTTCTAGGTAGGTGTTGCAAAAAAGTTTTTTTTTATGCAAACGTTTGACAAATTAGTTATTTATTAATTTAATTATTTACTTTCTTATTTATGAATTAATGATTTATTCAGGGTGAATTCACAATAAATTTAAATGAGTTGAAAAATATTTAGAAAATCCAAAATATTCCATTGATTTGAGTAAAATTGTAGTGAATTTAGAAGAATTCAAGGGAATTCAAGAGAATTTGATGAAATTCGTCAATTGAATAAAAATATATTGCGGTGCAATTCAGTGTGCTAAGAAGACCCTAAAATTATAAGTGGCGGGCTGGTGTGACTGATTTTCAAACATTAATATTTTTTATCATTTTTCTCCACTTCTCAGTAAAAAAGAAAAAAGTTAAGTTAAGTCAGAAAATCGCTGGAGTCTGGGGGGTTCCCCGGTTTCGCCATACTGTAGACCTGGTCCTACAAAGAAGGTAATATTATGAATTGGTACGTCACCTTCTCCGACATCACGTATTAAAAGTTATTTCTTCATAATGGAAAACCCAGAATTATTTACACATTCAATCTATTTTAACTTTCTTTGCTCACGTGATTTTTCAAATATTTTATTATTGGAATGTTAAAATATTACTATTTTACTAGTAAAACATTCATTTACTAATTGAGTTACTAAAATTTTCACTAATTCAGATTCAGAGTCGAAATTTTGAGAAATAGCCAAACAGCGGTCCATTAATATATCAAAAAAATTATTTGCTATAGTTATAAACAAAGGGTGACCAAAAATTGGTAGAAGAATTAATAATTATTTGTAAAGCGAGTTCAAGATCTCAAGATCCAAAATGGCAGAGATATTAATGATATTAATATTAAATATAAAATTTCAAACGACAATCTTTTATATTTATGCATTTAAGACCTTTTTCGTATATTTAGCGTAATCTCAATCGATGTCTGTAGAACTTGGCAGTTGACTAACCATCGATTGAAAAATAAGTTGCAGCATGATTAAATATAAATTAATAATCATTGCCCTTTTTAAAAAATAAAGCCAGAACAGAGTACAGTTATATCTTTTTAAATTTCAGCTCCATATTTAATATTTCGTATTGAATTATCGAATTGCCAGAGCTTTTTACTTTAAAGTGTTATAGTGAGTTACTATGCGCCAGTAATCGAAACCTTGGCAGAGACAACGTTTGGATAGAAAAAAATTATTTTAAATGATGTCCATTATAGCATTACTAGAATTATTTTTCTTAAATGATTAAGTAAGTTAGTATATGAGACACAAAAATTAGATTTAAAACTCAATTAATTGAACGTACTGTATTCACAAAAAAACTTGAAATTCCACCAAAAAAATATGTGCGATAAAAATTATTTGCCCAGTAAAATTAAATGTATTTTAAAATAAAATTTGACCAAGTAATTACAAAATAAAACATTTAAAAATATTACCAAAATTATTTATAAGCGTGATTGCTAAAAAGATGACGATTTCAGACAATGAGATTTTGGAGACAAAAAAATTTTCCAGACCAGCACAAAAACTATTTGCCTAAAACATGAAATCTAACTCTACAGAGAGTTTCTTGGAATAGAGATTCTTGGAATAGTCTGAAACTCTAAATAATTATTTTCAAATTTCATCCTAAAATAGCAATGCTGCGCGACCAGACACAAAAAGTAAGTGATGTTTGTGAACCTGGCCTGATAAGGCTCCTTTATTGAACCATACGTTTAAATGAAATACATTTATTATTTTTATTTGTTACTTTTGATTAAAAATTTAAAAATTTAATTTAAACATATGGCTCAACAAAAGAGCCTTATCAGACCAGAAGATGAACACTTTTTTCCACATTTAACTTATTAAGATATTTTTAGAAAAATACATCATACGAAGAAAATGTGGAAAATGACTGGGACCTACAATAGTCAACTTTTTAACAAATATTCATAAAGTACCCTATGCATTTTTTAAAAATTAATTTCAAAAATTAATTTTAGATATCATAAAACTTGGCGCGTTTGAATGAGTTTAGGGAAGGGAGTCTATTCTGCAAAGATATAATATACTAGTTAGATTCGGTTCTACAATCAAGTGTCGATAGTGCTCTTAGAGCGCGTACCACATAGCACCAGTTTCCGCCATACTCCCTCTACGTCCCCCACTCCCATTGCCTCTATAGTCCCATGGATGGGAACATTGAGGTACTTGCCCAAAGGCCCGTTCACACAACATCCTTTATTTTTTTATTGAAGCATGTGTTAGTGTTAATATGATACTTTTCTGAACAAACATTACAAATATAATCTTAATATCTATCAGGCGGATTTTTTACGCGTGTTGATCGACGAAGTGTTCCCGTACTCTCTACAATATCTCGTTGTTTGTCTACATAAGGTGCCTGTGGGATTTGTTCCTCAGGTAATGGATCGTATCCATCATGTTCATGTTGTATATTGGTGGATTGCGTAACATCGTTTTTTGTATTCAAATTGTCGTCGTTTATTGTAGGTTGTGCAAGGGTGCCGTTATCTACATAGCTGACGTCGGTATTTAAATTATTCTCGATATTTGGAACTGATGCTGGATTCGCCGGAGTATTTATAATAGGAGGGATTATTGTGGAAATATCGTCCTCGCTCTCTAGATTTATATTTTCTCTGTAAGGGGCCGGAATTAAATGCCATCTGTTTCGCCTAAGGGTGTTACCTCTTTCGGTTCTTGCAAGAAAAGAGTTTGGATTGTTGTCGACGTTTTCTACCTTACCATAAATTCGCATATCGATTATCCAAACTCGGTCATTAATTTGCAATAAGGAAAGTTTCTTTGTTCTGTGTCTCCTATTGTAATCGTGTTCTTGCCTATCCTTCCTTTCCTTTTCTCTTTTAAAAATTTCGCTGTGCGCTTTAAAGGTTCCAAGGGCGCTCGAAAGAGTTGGAACACGTGAAGGAATTTTTCTAGAGAACATCAATTCCGCAGGCGAGTAGCCGTTTTCGAGTAGAGTTGTCCTATATGCTAACAGACCTAGGTTTAAATCAGTACATTTTTTTATAATATTTTTAGCCGTCTTTACAGCCGCTTCTACACCGTCGTTGCTTTGAGAATATTTAGGAGAGCTCGTCACAAGTTTAAAATCGTATTCTTTAGAAAATTGATAAAATTTTCTTGCAAATTGAGTGCCACAATCGCTCCTTATTACTTCTATAATGCCATATCTACTGAAAAGCTTTTTACATGCATCAATTACGTCGGTCTGGGTCATAGAGTTTAATTCAGAAATTTCAAAAAATCTCGAGTAGTAATCAGTAAAAATAAGATACCATTTTTTCCATTTGAATAAATCGATACCTATTTTTTGCCAAGATCTATCAGGGAAGATCTCTTTTACAAATCGTTCTTTGCCGTTCTTCCGTTCCTCTATGCAATTTGGACAGTTTTCGATCAAGTTTTTAAGTTGTGAACTGAGTCCAATCCACCATACGGACTGTTTTGCTCTATACTGATAGAAATGAATAAGTGGTACAACAATATTTATGATTAAATTAACCCTATTTTATGGCTGGTATAGATACAGCCATACAGGATGGCTGTTTTGGCCATCCGATTCTTGTTGCTTACGAAAGTAGACGCGCAGGCGCGATCAAGATGCGCCTTTTGTATCAAAACAAAGCGAGTCAGGTAAATCAATCATTCAAAGGGTATTACTAAACAACAACATTTCACAGATAGTTCCCTCAAGCAAGTGTTTAATAGAATTACACATTTCATACAATAGCAACACATATATCACATTTTTGTACTACAAATATAAGTAACTTGTATTTACCATATTTTAGTAAGTGCATTTCGTACTCTTTTTCATTGAAGTACACGTATTATATTATAAATATACTCGTAATTTTTCAACCCGCGATCATATGGTTAAATCAACATTATTATTTCTATCAGTGTAACTCTACATTTATTAATACCAAGGTGTCCTTCATGAATTTTTGTTATTATTTCTAGTTGCAGAGAGGAGGGAATAATTAACCTAAAAATATACAGCAGGAATACTTCTTCAAACAAAAAACTATCTTTAAATTGGAAATAGAGAGATAGGTCTTCGGGCAGATTATCCTTTGTAGGCCATCGACTTAAACAATACTCTTTAATTTTTGAACAAACATAATCGCATTCTTGCTCTGCTTTGCTTTTCTCTAAAAGACCTTGCGAAGCTGGTAAATTACTTACAACGAAATTCACATGTGCTAGCATTTCAGCTTGTAAATCATCATCGTTCTCTTTAACCACACGGGGATTCCTTGAAAGGGTTATCAGCTAAGGCTAATTGATTCCCCGGAACGTATGTAACACTGTAATTATAACACATCAGACGCATTCGAATTCTCTGTAAACGGGGTGTTATTTCATCTAAATGTTTAGTTTGCAAAATTTGAATTAATGGCTTATGATCGGTTTCTAAAACTATATTAATTCCTGTAACAAATTCTTTAAATTTTTCTTCCGCGAACGCGAGAGCTAAAGCTTCTTTTTCTATTTGGCTATACCGTTTTCCCGCAGAGGTCAGAGTCCTTGAACCACACACCACAATTCCTCGAGATCTGTCATTATCTTCCTGTATCAGGGCACCGCCTAACCCATAACTCAAAGCATCGCCTTGAACAATCACGTTTTTCCTGTAATCAAAATGAGCTAAAATCGGTGCCTTTAACAATATAGATTTCACTTTATAAAAGGCGTCTCTTTGTGGTTGAAGCCAAACAAAAGGCAAACCATCTTTAAGTAAAGATGTTAACGGTTCTAAAATTTAAGATTTATTTGGTATAAACTTCGACGCATAATTGAGGGCACCCAGAAATTGTTGCAAAGAAGAAACATCTGTCGGTTCAGGAAAATTCACTATAGACGCTACTCTTTCTTGTAAAATCTCTATACCCCTTTCAGAAATTTTACGTCCTAGAAAACTGATCTCTCTTGCTCCAAAAATGCATTTATCTTTGTTCAATGTAAAGCCCTCTTCTTCTAATCTTTCCAATACAATGCTAAGAGTTTTATCGTGCGTTTCAACTGTATTCGCATAAATCAAAACATCGTCGACGTGAATGACAACGTTAGGCAAGTCGTGAAATAAATCTGTAAACATTTGTGTGAAATAGTCGGAGGCGCAATTTATACCGAATGAAAGCTTTTTGAAAATAAAACATCCGAAAGGGATTATAAATGTAGTTAGAGGTTGACTTTCTTCAGATAATTTTATCTGGTGAAACCCCGATTTCGCATCCAGACAAGAGAATATTTTTGAACCTTGTAATCTCGACAGAACGGTATCGACCTTTAGAATTGGATAAATGGGTCTCTTAACGCTATTATTGAGTTTCGTGTAGTCGCAGCATAAGCGTATATCTCCGTTTGGTTTATTTACACAAACAGCTGGGCTGCACCATTCTGAAGGAAAGTCAACCTTTGTTAAGATGTTTTGTTCTTCTAATTTACTTAAAGTACTTTGAGTTTATTCCACAAAGGTATCGGTACTACCCTTGGAACTGTCAACGCATGAGGAGTCGAATTTTCTTTCAACTGGATTGTCAGCTCTTTTCTAAAGTGACCGATACCGCTAAAAACTTTTAAAACGTAAGCTTTTACTTTTTTAGTTAAGCCCCCTCTACACAATTTGAGATTATGGTAGCCAATTACAGGCAATCTTTTTCCGTCCGGTCCTATGATGATTCTATCTAGTCTATTAATTTTATCGCGAAATTGTGGTGATATGATTTTAAATGGAACGCAAGTTACATCAGCACACGTATCTACACTAAACTCAATGCTTTTAGCAAAATCAATAACATTAAATCTAACAATGTAATCGTTTTTATTGGAAGGCTTACGTGCGATTGATCCGAGGAATGCTGCATTGAGTTCGTCTTCTTCAGTTATCTCTTCTTTAACGTACGTTCTCCTTTGGACATGCAAACGCGATCTCAATGTCCTGGCTTCTGGCAGTTGCGACATTTCGATTTTAGCGCTGGACATTTCTTCATATCAGGATGTGTTGGTAATCCGCAACGAGAGCATCGATCTTTACTCGGTTGAGACTCTGTCTGATTTTTCTGTCCTCTGGAATCCTGGTTTAAATCTTGCTTACCTCTTTGGTTGAAATCATAATTTTTGTTTTGAGTGATGCGATTTACTTCCCCTGTGCCTTTTTCTACATTGAG
>CAKNWW010336658.1:2793-14257 GCA_932074435.1 Andricus kollari | reverse complement strand
TTCCATTTCAAAAGCTTGCAATCTGAAATTTCATTTATTCTCAAAACTAATAGTAATTACTTATCTGAATACTTCACTGAGATTCCACCTTTGTGTTCAAAGCTTCTTCCTAATTTTAGAGTATTTATTTTGAAAATAAGAATTAAATAGTGCGTTTATGGAACAATAATTGAAAAATTATCGCGCAAAAATATACTGGTTTACTTGGCCGTTGATATTTTATTTTCCGAAAGTGAGAAATTTTACCGTTCTCTAAGACGTAATATTTTAGAAAGTTACATATTTTTCGTATTAATCGTAAAAAATGCTATTACAAATAAAAAATTCCATTTTTCGGCAAAACTATGCAAGATACGAAAGAAAATGAAGAGAGAAAAATTACTCTTCCAAAAAAAGTCTATAAATATACGTCTGTTTCAATATCACATTACGAATTGTGATAATAATAATACATTTATTGAAATGATACATTTTTCAGGATAGCTGCGGATAAAGATTAATGTCAATTAAGGAACAAATATTGAAGTGATAATAAAAAAGTATATATAATAATATAATAGACTTGAACATAATATAGAAAAGTGCGCATTTCGGAAAAATCGTATTCGAGCGCGAAGCACGAGATACATTACGAGAATGTGTTCATCAAAGCCGAAGGAGCTTTAACAAAAGAGAATTCATAATCATAAAATGACAGTTGTCAATAGTTTGATCTTTGATTTCAAAAGGTCTATGCACAAATGTGGGGGTTGTACAAAGACCGAGTGCGTAGCGCGAGTTAAATATATTATCGAGCGCGAAGCGTGAGGCCCGACAGACGCACTTAAATTTGTTTTGTTTGGCGAAAAAATAATAGGTAATTTTCTTTTATTCATATAAAAAAAGCATAAATCGCGGTCCTGTGGTTTTGAACAGTTCTCGGGCAATTAAACTTTTTAATTGGAGTTAATTTCGTAAAAATAGTAAGTACGTGTTGGACAGGAAATTTAAAACATGATACCTGACGTTCAGCGCAACAAGAATAACATACAAAGTAAAAACTACCCTTTATAACGCTTGAGTTAAGATATTAAATTTTAATGTTATACGCAATCCTTTGAATATTTCAGTACTTGAATGACTTGGGGTGATATATGAAAGTGAAAAAGTACTGTGTTTGTAGAAGAGCACAATATGATATTTCAATCCCTGTAAAGGGTAATATTTCTCGTTTAATGCTTTCTTGGTGTAATTGAGGTGATTCTTATTATCGTAAACGTTAGGTATCATGATTTGGGTGTCCTGTCAAACACTTAATATTTGTACTAGAATTGACGCTGAATAAAAGTTTTAATCGTTTCGTGACTGTTTATGGTTGCAGGTACGTGGTTTTAACTTCTTTAAAAAAATAAACGAAATTGCGATAGTGAGAAATGAATTATTAAGAGCTTGACAGCCCTCGTCACGTTAACAACAACCAACCACGTATCTTAGTTCCGCAGACCCTATTACTTGCAGTAATCACCATCTGCTGGATCGCAATAATCGTAGAATAATCGATCCACGCAGCTGAGTAGCTTGGCTCCTCTTCATCCCTTAATTATTATGGACGTACATAGTAATAGTATGATTATGCTACCCGCATTCGCGCGGGCTGAATTTATCACCGTCATAATTGCTAATCGTTTACCTGCACGAATCCAGTTCCCCGTGTGCGATATACGCGGTTTGTGCGTACGATTATCATTCGAAGACTGCCATCAATCGCCATCATTAATTTTTGCCTCATTTACATTTTCAATTATGCCCTTAGCCCCTTTTACTTTTGAGATTATCTTCGCTCATACCCTCAATCCTTCAGTTCAATTTGTACATCAAATAATTACCAAAAATAAAGAGCTTTAGCGATTCAAAAATAATGGATTCGTGTCAGATAAGGAAATTTGTTAATAGCATATCACGATTATTAATTGGTACCGAATAAAATTACTGAAAAACAGATAGATTCGAATGAATAAGAAAACTTCGAATACAAACATTTTCCACTTTATAAAATCGTTTAGAAATTTATAGATTCATCTTTAAAATTTCATCTCGAACGAAAGGGCTCAAGTTTTCCGTTGGTTTTCTGAAAACTTGATGTCCTTCTCCAAAGAACAGTTTATTACTTACATGCAACATGAAAATAACTCAAAAGTGTACATATTTGGGTGATCGACCTATTAAAAAAGTCCCACGAAGATTGCGAATAAAGTCCTAGTAAAGTACCTGGTATGAGAAAAGTCTTATCAATAGTATAAACTTTTCTTAAAACTATTTACAAGTCCAAATTAGGACAAAAGGAATAGATGAATCCGCCTTAGATTTTTTGAAATGTTCGGGGCAAGACCGACGGGTTAACATTAATTGCTCTATAGAAAGGTAATAAGACGTGGAATTGATCGATTTTTTTTTTATTTCGAGTTCAAATTATTGTATATTTTATTTCAATACTAATTTACTATCTTAATCAAACAATGATTTAATAATTTAATTATTTCTAAGAAACGGTTTTTCTTCGGTCTTGCCCCCAATTGCGCGTCGGGCCAATATCGACGATGGTTTTTTTTTATAAAATAGAAATATATAGGATGTAAAAATATGATGGTTTGATTCTTTGGTATTTTATGAATTGCAAAAGTTACTTTTAAATATATGTAGCAAGAAGTAAATGGTCTGTTTATTAAAAATAGCGATAGGTATGTTATGACTTCTTATTCGTTTACATTCTGCTATAAGTCGTTGAGAATTAAACTGACCCATCAAAAACATCTTCGATAAAGAAAATCTGCCATGAAAAAAATCAGCCAGCAAGTACAGTCATATGAATTTGTAAAATCAAATTTGTCCAATTAATTTGAGAAATAATATTCATAATAAATTGTATTAGGAAACTTTTTTGTAACCCTACAGAAGCCCTACATAAATTTTTGAATAAATGTTGAAAGCTGTACACAGTAAAAAAAAAGGATCATTTTTGTTGCAGCGCATTTTGCTCCAACGATCATTTGACTCTCGAGATCATAATGATCTGTCTATTCGGATCATTTTGTCAGACTGAACAAAATGGCCGCCAATTTTCGGCGCCGATGTCATTACGACATAACCTAAAAGTTTGATCTAACCGCATGCAAGTGACAACTACACTTAACAAGTGATATATTCTAATATCAGATTTTGTTAATATTTTTACTTTTTAAGTGCATCGCACGATCAGAAACCATAAAAAGCTCACATATGAGCTACAGTTCTCCAAGAACGGCGGCCATCTTGGTTTGTTTTGATACAAGATCCCGAATCAGATCATTGTGATCTCAAAAGTCGATCATTCATTGCGGCCGATCAAAATGCTCTTTATTTCTGTATCATTTTTGTTGCATATCAAAATGATGTGGATTTCGGTATCATTTTGAACATTTTTATTTACTGTGTAATAGCCATTATTCAACTTGGTGGGATTATATTATTCCATCAATCTCCCAAACCTAGAAATTTTTTATTAAAATCATTTTGATCATAACATTGCTCCCCGCCAAGTTTTATAATGTCTCACTGTAAAACAAGCTTTGGTGATATTTACAATCAGCTAGTAATTATACGTGGAGTGTATTTTAAAATTACAATGTATAACCTAATTAATTTACGATACTACAGTACTTATTTGCAATCTAGTGTGATCTCACTTCAGGTAACAACGTGAAAATAGAACGAAGCTTGTTTTGTTTGCAGTCAACTGTAAAGTTAATACGTCTGATGATGGAAATTATTTGATCGGTGTGGGACATAGTAAGTTTACGTACGATGATAAATTGACTTGGGTCTTTAATGCTACGAAAGCATATGTAAATTTTGACGATGTGTGCTTTTCTATCGCGGGGGAGTAAGTCTGCACGGACGAACGCCGCAGAATTATGTGCAGGACGTAAATTTAGACTATTCGGGACTCTCGAGTATAAGTCGTGCCAAACGATGAGTTCCGGAGACGCCCGAACGGCCTCTTACCAATGGGTTCCCATTTCATTCGTTTGCATCCTTGTTTACGTTCTTTTGCACGTCATGTCGCGTTGAATTTGTAAATATAATTTGTTCTTTCACTCGAAAGAAATGAATTTTTAAATGTTGAGACTGTCGAGTGGTTGTATCCCGTTTTCTCCCTTAAATTCAGAAAATAGCTTTAAAATATTTTCACCGCTGTGAAAAGTTGTGAATAGTAGCAAGGTGGCCGCAGGTTAGAGAAAAACTGCAAATCGGAGAAAAGTCAGGAAAATTTGTTCATCAGGGAACGTTAGGAATAAGTCAGAGATGAAAAAATCATTGAAATTTGAATAAGCAAAAAGTTTTTGGGGAACCACACCTCGAAATATCTATTCGATTATGAAAGCTGAAGATGAAATTTAACGTCAAAATTTCGGAGATTTCCGATCCGTACCTAATTTCACGGTCGACGACGGGAAATTTACGTCCTGCATGTATTTCTTTACGGCGGACGCAGGTTGAGAAGAAAAATATGTATTTTTACAGAATCCTGCTTATTTACTATGTGCCACACTGATCGAATTATTTCCATCGTCGCAGGATGTAAATTTACACCAACTTTTTTCACAGTGCTTATATGGATTTTTAAATTTTATTTTTAAATATCTGTAGGGCTCTTTATAAAAAAGTTTCTTTACATATTTTGTTATGATTTTTTTTCAAATTATTATGCTAACTTTGATTTCATAAATTTATATCGTTGTACACTGGAACCTAGAATGAAGAACGTATTGGCCTTCAACTTAAGGCTAAGGAATCCAAGCGTACATAGACAGGGCCGCGTGAATCCTTTTTGTTGGATTTGGAAGCATGAGGTAACCTGATGCAACTAACGCGGTAGAAGTGCGGCCCTCAGGCTGTTTGTCACGCTTGACTGAACACAGCCTCCCTTTCGTCTCTGCAGCTCCTTTCATCACGACACTTCTAAAGCCAGTGTACTTAAAATATATTTTGCATCGCAGATGTTTTTGGTGGGATTTCTTGTTTCCTTTTTTTTTTTGTAATTTAGAAAGAGTAAGATAGGTACACTCAAATAATTTAATTTACTTTACTAATTTATAATTTACTCAATTGAAGTGTACTATATTATTCAATTACCATTTCGATTGGATTTTTCAATTTCAACTTAAAATAGAATGGGTTTATAGGTTCACTGAACTTAATAGATACTTAATTTTCTATGCGATTTTCTAGCAAGAATTTTCGATGTAATGAATAGTTCTTAAAATCTTACCACTGACGTTATCTCTGGATTTTTATCTTTTACACTAAATACGTAAAATTTTAAAAACTATTCAAGATATCGAAAATTGTTGAAAAATATATTAAGAGTCTGCTGCTATTGACTTCTCATTAAAATTCGGTACAAATCGTTCAGATAGATTAGGATATAAAAGAGGTGAGCACAGGAGAAAAAAACGATTTCTCAGCATACAATATGATAATATAAATTTTTAATTAATAATTTTTAACATTTTATCACTTACGTTATCTCTGAATTTTCATTCTTCACAATAAATACGTAAAAATTTTTAAACTATTCAAGATATCGAAAATTACTGTAAGATGTATCGAAAATCTGATACACTGGAGCCTGGAATTTGAAACCTCGGATTTACGATGTTCATAGAACTGATGGCAACCGCAGTTTTTTTATGAAAGGAGTCAAGCGTGACATACAGCCTGAGGGCCGCACTCTCTGCGCGTTAGTTGCATCAGGTTATGTCATGCGTCCAAATCGACCGTTCAAAATGACCAAGTCGGCACTCAGAGATGATCGATTTGAACCTCTTGTTTTAACCTTCTAGAGATAGTCGCTTTAGCCATCTTCAAGGGGTGTCCTATAGTTGACCCTGCAATATAGTCTGTCTGCACATCTAGATGTCCAAATTGACCTTCCATTTTTCTCCGTGCAGGTTTCAGTGTACTAGTGAGTACTTCTCGTTAAAATTTGGTACTAATCGGTTCGATGCATTATTATGTAGAGGTGAGCACAGGTCGATAATTGGTTGTTTTTATGTTTTCTTGTTTTGTTTTAGTCACACAGTTTCTAAGGCAATAACATAAAATCACGCCTAAACTTATTTTTAAAGGTTGGTTAGTCAGCCACCAAGTTTAATTGAAATCGTTTGAAAATTGCGGCAACAATCTAAATAAGGTCCAAAATACATGATTATTTCAGATAATGATTGTTGGTAGCTTTTTTTGTACTTGGCGTCGATTCGCCACCGCGAATCTTGATTGTGTGTTTTACACGAGTTTTGTTCTAAGATTAGAATTTGATCGCCATATTGACTAAATTTATAGAAGTTTATACCAACCAAGCATTTCTTAAATATTTTCTTGGTTGTCCTTGCCCGGATGCTGAAGCCTCCGCTTTTTTCTAAATTTAATGTATTGTGGTCTTGGATTATGTTTAATTATTATAATTACTTTCTGGGATAATGCTGTATCTACCAGAAGATGAAATTTTCATGCTGTTAGTATTTCAAATGATGTTGCAAACATTATATTCCTGCCGTTGAAACTTCCGTTCTTTAGTTGTCAAAACTGTTGTGTGCACAATTTTTCTTTTACAACGTAAATTTTCCATATTTGAGTTTATAGCACCATTTATTTAATGAAATAGATTATCTGATGTAAAAAAGAATTGAAATGATTAAGGAATATCAATGTTATTTGCAAAGAAATTTTTCTCTTCGACGGTCGGTCTTGCCCCGGTCTACCATACTGCCCATGAAGAACATTTTTGATAAGAAAGCTCTAGATAACCCACACTTCACTTTTCTCGAAATTTGTACAATTCCAAATTCATAAACTAAAAAAGTTCAAAGACAGTCCTGCTGTGGAAAAATTTTGTTGGGCCACTACCACTAGAAAAGTTGCATTAATTTTTTTTTTCAAAATTGTTACAATCGCTCATAGGATTTATGTTAAAAAAGAATTCTACTAAAATTGCATGAATTTTTTACTTTCTTGGTACTTTAGTCCTATTTTAGCAGATTTTTTTAGAACAAAAATCTCATGAGCATTCTTGTCAAAATTTGAAAAAATAAAATAAAGTTGATTTTTATGCTACATTCATTTTTATGACACATGCATGATTTCAGCACTTTTCGACGCCTATGAAGCGGGGCTAAAGCTCTACTTTTTACTCAATAGGCTTAATGAGCGCAAAGTTACGTCAGAGGTGAATAATGAAAATTATACATCTATGAGCTCGCAGTTTACGATAATCAGCCCACTCATCGTAAAAACTGCGAGGTAAATTACTGAAAATGTCCGGAAATTTATAGAAATTTTTTCATTGAATTTTGGTTAATTATTTTAAGTTGCCATAAATTATCTGTAAGATGACCATAAATTACCGAACATTTTCATACATTACCGGAAATTGATGCAAAATTTTTTATTGAATTTTGGGTAATTTATGGTAAGTTACCATATTTTCCTATAAAATTACCATGAATGACCCAAAATTTCTTTGCGATCATGCTTCCTTTATTCGACATCTAATATGGGCTGAAATCATCACTGTATTTCGAGAAATGTCTGAGATCATCCATTTGTTATAAAAAAATTTAATGCGCCAAGGGGGAGAGGAACTTTTTCGACTTGTGTACATTTTCAGTACTCCTCGGAAAAGTCCCCTTTCTCCCCTATGTACATAATATACTAGTTTGTGACAAAAGTAATCTTTGTCACAAAAATTGTTCATAAAAATATTTTCAAAAAATGAATTTAACACGTTATAGGCACACAAGCATACAAAATTATATCAGAAAATAATGTCAGCTTATTACGCAAATGAATGTAGGAAAAATATTATCATCAAATTTCAGAAATTCTACTGTAGTTGTTTTCAAAGGAATTTTTTAATATAGACAAAGCTGTACGTTTCTGGTGCTCCAGATTCATCGACCTTGCAAAATGACGTCGGTGACATTGTCTTGAGGAAGTGGTTGGTTCATGGGACCCAAAGATTCCAGAGGTACCGTGTATGTGTATGCGTGCCATGGCACGGGGCCTGGTTGGGTGGTCCCATTCCGCTGACGCGTTCACTACACCCATCTCATGATTTTCTGCCTCGGCTCCCTTTGCTAAAGATCATATTAAATATTGCTACATGCGGAATGTCATTCCATTACGACTTCGACTCCAGACTACGGCAAAAGTGTAAAATCCTCGATTGAGTAGACGTTATCTCCATATGCCATCCTATATATCCACGTACATTTATTCCACTCGAAAAGATTCGTTCCATTTATTCCAAAAGCCGTGAGATCTTCCCACAGGGAATTCATGATCATTTGCTTCCTTTCCAAAAGTCTTTTTATCCCTATTTACAGGAGCAAGTACTAATTAGGCGTGGAGTAAAATTGTTTATTGCAGATGCTATAGTCAACCTGGCCAGTTTTGATTGAATTGTTGAATTTATATTTTGATAAAATTAGTATTATTTTACACGTGTATACTCTATAGGCTTTTCAGGTTCAATATGTATGTTATAA
This sequence comes from Andricus kollari, assembly GCA_932074435.1. NCBI lineage: Eukaryota > Metazoa > Arthropoda > Insecta > Hymenoptera > Cynipidae > Andricus > Andricus kollari. The sequence goes on along the minus strand of CAKNWW010336658.1, from coordinate 5,693 downwards.
ATTGTAGGTCGTCGTGTAAATTTCCAGATGAGGAACTTTTTAATGAAAAGAGTCTCCACAGATTGGTTTATTTTATATTCAAGGATGGAAATTTAATACTACTTTGATATTGAAATTTTAACGTCAAAGACCTTTAAATCTGAATTTTAATATCTGCTCCTTCTCTATTAGAATACCTTCTAAAAACATTGTTTTCTTGAAAACAGATATAATGGCACATTTTCAAAAGCACTTGAACTTTTTTTTTTGAAAAACACTCCATTTTTATAGTCTAGAAGGAGTTGTAGGAATTTCTTTTGTGGCGCCGCATTATCGCACATAACTACTTCAAGCACCGATTACGAGTAATAAAAGCGTTTGGTTGACATCCAGGGAGCGAACGATACTTTTGTTCGCAATTACAATAAAAAGTCGTAGTGACTGGGTTCTCGGTCTTTGATTACGGGAAGGTACATACAGACAGTACGATATTGCCCAGTGGGCTTTTTATTGAAGATTCAACCTTCGTTCTTATCCTTCACGGATAGTCTTTCTCCACCTGCTTCCTCGAAGCCTTTTTCATGCTCCACCGACAAACGAGTTCTTTTCTTCCCGAAGTGACGCGGCATTTACTCTTTGGGGCTCTAGTGTCAAATACTGCCGATAAGACTTTGTTATCAGCAATTTCAACAATAAGAAAATTCCTTCAAAGGGTAAATTGTGACAGGCAATTTGTAAAATGATGCCTTATTGAGAATTCGATTTTAAAACTTTTAAACATACATCTGAATTCTCTCCATTATTTGAAAACTACAATTAGTTCCCGAGTCAAAAAAGTCGAATTGGGATCCGTTAGGATTCCGAATAAAGTTCAAATAAAATACCCATTATGAGACAAATCAGCGGTAGAATGTACTAGAAAAGTTCCATTTTGTTTGACTTAACATTTCCTACGATTACTAACATAACTAAAGTATGAGAAAAACTTTTTTCGGACAAAAGTCTGAGAAAAGTCCCCCTTATTATTTTTTTTTTTTCGAATCCAAATGCATCTCCTAAAAGGTTTTCAAAACCATTCTGCTGAAATAGGATGTATTTTGAACTATTTATTTTATTTTTACTGCTTTAGCCCTATTTCTTCCCGTGTAGAAATGGTAACAGGGATCCGACTGGGAGCCGGTCGGATAGCTCCAGTTTAAACCAGGCGCCGGCAGGGGATACTGACCGGGATCCGGCTAAAAACGTCATGGTGAACTGGTCAGATTCCGGCTTTTATACCGGCAGAAATCCGGTCAGGTAACCCGGCCACAGACCGGTTAAAAAATGTTGCTTCAGGCGAGAAATTGGTAACTTGGTTTGTCTTTTATCTCCCAGCCATTGTTTTATTCTGGAAACCACGTTGTGATTTAAGGATAGGAAGTAGGAAAGGAAAAAATGAATACACAACACTATACTTGAATGAAAAATAATAATTATTCGCGCAGTAAGTGGGGTTTTCAAATTGATTACTGAATGAAGGTTGATTTTAATAACGAATTTTATTTGCGAACTTCGAGGAGACGACGCGACATGAGTGTAACGTGCGTTCTCGTTCGAGGTGCGAAACTGAAACTTGCAAGTATCTACGCGGACGCCAGATGCAGAAGGTGTCAGACATGGCTGTAAATTTGAAAGTGTACAGAGTAAAATTTGTCGGAAAATAGAGAAAATTGTAACAATTCTGCTATTACACATTGCGTAATCGCTAACAGTTTTATTTCATCTTTGATAATATCACGTCTCTTAAAAAGTGTGTAATTTCTACAAAAAAAGTATCCCGACCACGAAATCCTACCAGGGTAGGCCCGGCCAGGGTCCGACCAGAAACCTTGTGATAGTAGGGCCAACCGGGACAATTTCTGCACGGGTTGTGGAAACTTGGAATGAAATTAAGTGGAACTTTTATACTTCTTTTATTCCTAAAAAATGGTTTAGGTTAGGACTGCTTTTGACCCTTTTTGGAACACGAATTTGGACTTGCATAAAAATCTCAACAACAAAATTAAATTGGAATTTTCTAGTAATCTTGTCTCAAACCAATTTTTCTCAGCAGAAGTGCTTTGGATCTACTTTGGGACATGAATTTGGAATTATAAAACTTTCAAGAAAAGTGAAGTTGTACTTTTCTAGTAATGTTTTCCCAAATAAGTACTTTTGCGTTCGGATTTTGAAAGAAAGATGTGGAATTATTTTATTACATTTGTTACAAAAAACTGTCCAATTTTGGGAAATTTTATATTCTCTTAGAACATAAATCCCATGAACCTTTGAGAAAAGAGGAAAAGAAACTATGTTCCTCATACCCGATACTTTTAGTGGATCTTTATTTGAAATCTTATTGGTATTATAAAAACAATTAAAATTGAAAGTTAAATTGTTGGGTCCTTGAAAGTTTGGAAATCGCCAAATTTTAAAACAGAAATTAATTTCTAGAATGCAAATTTCATAAGGTCATCAGAGAATAAATTTCGACTGATTAATGACACTGTTTTGGTGATCCCAACCAAGTGTTCTTCGTCTGATAAGAAATAGTAATATGGCTGCCCCATTCAAGTGGGTGTATTTAAGAGCGTGCTCCGGCATTCAGAACTCGATAATGGAGTCTACCCAGGCGGAAAAGTCGGACTTATGCCGGATCTTACGAACGGCATAGTACCGCGCCATTTGTAAAGGAGGAGCAATGCCAGTGCTGATCAACTGTACCGTGCCGAGCGTTGGCGCGGTACTGGTTCAGTACTGCCCCAGTACTGAATCCAAGTGCTGGATAGGAGCCGACTTCCGAGTTTTGTCGAATTTTGGCGCAGTACTGGTTTAATACTGGCCCAGTACTGAGTCCAAGTGCTAGCTGGAAGCCAAATTAAGGAGTTTTGCCGAACGTTGGC
>CAKNWW010336629.1:0-14741 GCA_932074435.1 Andricus kollari | reverse complement strand
TTGTAAGTACGTGCAGCAATCTCTTTAAGACGAGCGTACTGCGAGTTGAACTAGACATTTTTCTGATTATCAGGGCCGGCGGTACTGTGAGCGCCCCTCCGTACTAGCATATTTGATTCACTGGCAGCATGCGTTATTGCGGAAATCAAGTTTTGATACAAAAAAATCAGCGTTAACATCATTATTGTTTATAAGCGGAGAATTTCACAAAGCAGTATAAAAGGTGTCCGCTCCCTCGTCATTCCACTTTACATACGTTGATACGCTACCAAATATGGCAGGCTCTCTATCCCTAGAACCCTTCAGCACAATATTAAAATCGATAGAAACAAGTAAATGATTTGATTGGTCCGAAATATTGTGGACAGAGAAATCTTTAAGAAGATTTGCGGAATCGATACTTAACCAACATAAATCAATAGTACTGCAGCTTCTTTTCGTTAGGTAGGTAAATTGACACAGCTTATCAGAAAATGTACGACCATTGCAGAGCGCTAGGTCGTACGATTCAAACGGACTCCACGAGTTGTTTGCCTCTTTTATTAACTTCAACATCTAAGGCCGCTCTATTTGGAAATAAACTATAATTGTCCAAAATCTTATCCGAAAATCACCAATAAAAAATGTGTGTTGACATTGTTTGAAGAGAATAAAACATTTTGGAGTGTATCAATAGATGTGTTTGTGAGCCATGACTCACCTATGCAAATCACACAATGACTAGTTAAGTAGGCTTTCTGATTTACATCCATGTTAAACAAATGATTAAAACTACTGATATTCTAATAACAAACAGTAAAACTCGGCGTGTGATTACACATTCCTCCATTGGGCGAGAGATCCGCAGAACCAAAGCTTGAAACTCCTGCCCTTCCGGTAAAAGATCCATCTAGTCAGTCTGTTTAGAAAGGTTGGTGATGGCTATCTTTCTCTCAGACATCATACTACCCAGCTTTGTGTTGCTCATAACAGCTGTATTTGTATTTATAAATGAGGCTGATTCATTATTGTGTATCCCTACTTGTGAAGACATATAGGCTTCGAAGCGACAGGTGCAGGTGACATGTTATTGATTACAGGAGTGTCAGAGCTCTCGTCATTAAGCACTTCAATATTTAAAACATTATTACCGATTATTTCCTGCAGGCTCATTCTTCTTATATCATCTAAGCTGTGAATGAGATTGTTAACTAGCAGGCGGTTACCACTTATACGACTTTTAAGCTCTGCATTATTTAGTTTAGTTGCTTCTTGGCTCAGAGCTTGGCGGATTTTAACAGAGTCCGGGTCCAAGTCATGCTCGATGAAAATGTTTGTGCCTCTAAGATTCGAACGATTTTGAAGAATAGCGTGCTTCACTAACCCTGAACAGAGTGAAAGCAAAACCGGTATCGTTTTGCCAGAGTTGAATTTACCAAGGCGACGAACTCTTTTAATCGACTCCCAGTGAAGTTTTAAATATATTTTGGTTCCGAGTAGATTTTGTACTTATTCGTCTAGCGCAGGTGGTGCTTCCGTTGGCTCATCGTACATGTCAAAAAGTATCAAGTTGTTTCTTCTTGCAAGCGTACCTAGCCGATGAGCCTGCTTTGCGATCTACATCTTGAGTTCGACATTCTCCTTTTCTACAGCATCAATTTTGGCTTCACACTCTGCAAGGTTGCTGAGGTGTTTTCGAGGATATCTTTTTCTACGGGATGTATTTTAGCTTTTCTTCTAGGCTAGACATCACGCTCTGCATCTGCTCGTAGGTCGCAATATTAAGGTGCGGGTGCGAAAGATTTATTACCTCAGCATACGAGCAGGCCTAAAAATTACAACAAATCTAGAAGCACTCTACACGTGAATAATGTCTGGCCCATATAAATATCCGCCCAAATTTTAGACTCACAACAGCAATAAAAAAAGTAACATCACGGCATCAATGCACTGGCAAAAATTCTTAGCGCAAGTCAACCACTCTAAATTCTCGGCATAAGACTGAGCAACAACAAACACGTCATCTCGGCTCGGCTGCTCAAACGAGACTCCTACTAACTAAAGGAAATAATTAAGGCGATGAATAAAAAAGGCGATATAGAATTATTGTGCCTTTTTACTTTAACTCGCGACAAAATGGGGAATTTCAAATATTTTTGAATTTAATTTGTAAAAAATATATGTGTTCATGTTCCGAGATCTTGAATAATTCGCGCACAAACAACTACAAACGTTTTAGGAGCCGAGCGAATTTTAAACAAGCGAAAGCTTTCAGTTAGAAAGTTGAATTGAATCAAAATTGTATATTAATTAAGCTCAAGTAGTTCAAGTAGTTCAGATTAGCACATACGTTATACAGTGGTGATTGGTACATTAAACTGGAAGAGGTATATTGGATCTTTACTTCTAGTACTGTATTCTGGCTCAGAGTATGGAATTATTTCAGATATCATTGGACAGACACTTATACCGCCAATTATATTGAAAAGGAATACTATGGATATGTATATGCGTCTTTCCTTCATTGATCAAACGTTAAATCTTCTTCTAAGCTCAGCTGCATCATTCAGAAACATTTCAGAAACATTTAATGACAATTTTTTATTGCGTTTATATATTTATGGAGTCTATGTGATCATATGATACATCCATACTCCAGTCTGGGTTGTACCAGCGTTTGAAACAAAGTTTTTAGTGTATCTTGTCATCGAAAATTTCTACATATACTTAGTAAAAGTCCTAGCAATTTATTTGCAATCAAAACTATCTGATCAATGTAGGTGATAAATGCAAGTTGAGGATCGATTGTTATACCGAGGTCTAATATGGTGGTGACCCTCTCAATCACCATTCCCTTAATCGAGTATTGAAAGTCATGTGTGACCGGTGATTTACGAGTTAAAGCTGCAAATCGGTAGAGTTAACTTAACGTCACCATCATACATGAAGTGGTAGCAGCTCAGTATACAAGATAAATCGATAAAAAATATAACAAAGAGCAGAGGTCCTAGATTAGACTCTTGTGGTATTCCCGATGTTGGGGTAGATACATGAGATGGGTAATCACCATATTGCACATAACTTTTTCTATTACTCAAGTGTGAGTGCCTGTATTGCACAATATTACGAGGTAGTTCTAGTGTGCTTACTTTTTCCATAAGAATCGCATGATCTACTTTGTCAAATGTCTTTACAAGGTCCGTGTATACAACATCAACTTGCTCAAACTCTTGTAGTTGCAATCGTATTAACTGTGTGAAACTTAATACATTCGTCCTTGTAGACCAACGCGGTATGAAACCATGTTGATTTGGCGTTAAAACGTTTCAAGCTTCTTTGGCATATATATTATACACACAGATCTCAAAAACTTTAGACGAACTGTTCAGTATACTTAAAGTCTGTAGTTAGAAACTTCAGACTTATCCCCTTTTTCCAGACATGACAGATTCTAGCTATTTTCCACAAAGTGGGGTTGTGACCGGAAAGCAAAGACAAGTTGAAAAGTGTTTTTATTGGGGGCAACAAGAAGGAAGAACATTTTTTGATAATTTTACTTGGTATCTGATTTGGACCCGCTGAATTTTTGTTAGGAAACCTATTGAAAGCCTTTGAGATATCTGTGATAGTTATATTTACTACCTGTGTATTTGTATTAGGAGTCAACAAGTTATATCTCAAGGGCGCATCTTTCCTGTCTGGAAGTGGAAGGCTGGTCATGCTGTAGACTGTTTAAAAGAAGTTTGCAAATGCATTAACTATGTCGAACGGATTACAATATTCCATTCCATCATACCTCATAATACCTAGTATTCTCGACTGCCCTTTCAATCTATTTACATATGAACAGAAAGATGCAAGATTTTCTCGCAGTTCACTTTCAGTTTTAGCATTATATTCAATTAATTATTTTTTTAGGTTGGTTTTTATTCTCTTTTGCATATCAGTATACATATGTGAGTAATATGGGTCATTTGTTTGATTAAACCAAGTTATGATTATATAATATACATACACACAACCAATCATCTCAGGATAGTCAAATCTAAGCTTAGAGGCAAGTTAGACTTAAGGGGATTTATCAGCATTATAAAATGGATTTGCAGTTTCCGGCCGAACGGTCGAATATTTTCGTCTGATTTTTTGCATACCTCATCTACATATAGATCTCTTTTGTTGTTAAGTTTCGGTTTTATGAAAAAATGTTTATATTTTACGTTATAAACAAAAGGAAAATAACAATAGAAAAAAATGCAGTGATTCTCAGTACTAGCTGAGCGTGTATTTTCGACACCTGGCCAATCGCCCCTCTGGAAGGTGACGTTGTTTGTTGTCACACGATAATTTCCAGATGAGATAGTAAATCTAGTTTTCCAAAGAGGCATTAATCTCTCTATGCATCTCACTATGTATGGATGCACCTTCAAGCTTTCCAACAGACAGATGATAAGTCTATGAGAGGTTGAATCGAAAGCTTTCCGGTAGTCAATCCAGGCCATTGACAGGACGCGTTTATGGGCTGCAGCGTCTTTGCAGACACACCGGTCAATTAGCAAGTTCTCTCGACAGCCTGCTACACCTTTTTTGGAGCTCAATTCGCCGATCAATCCTGTTGTTCAGGACAGCTGTAAAGATCTTATACAGTGTGTTCAAACAAGTTATTGGCCTGTAATTCTCTGGTTTGGACAAGTTGCCTTTGTTCAATGATCACCTTGTTTCTGTCAAAAACCACCCAAGCCCAAGGAGGTAGAGACTTTTTGGAGAGAGGTATACAAGATCCCGAAAACACTAGAGTTTAAAGAAAATACTGACAATATCATCCGTTTCAAGGAATTTTGCGACAACCTCATAAAATCTGAGGAGGAATGTCCATCAATCACTGCCGAAGAGGTGAAAAAAGCACTTAAAGGAACGACGAACTTTTCCGGTGCTGGACCAGATTGTATCAAGAACTTCTAGTGGAAGAAGTTTACTTCTACACACCAGCATTTGGCCCGCATATTCACCTCGTATTTAAAGTCAGACACGCCCATTCCGCAGTGGCTGGTGTTAGGACGCACTGTACTACTACCGAAAAAAGGCAACTTGTCCAACCCAGAGAATTACAGGCCCATAACTTGTTTGAACACACTGTATAAGATCTTTACAGATGTACGAACAACGTGGCTCCAAAAAATGTGTAGCAGGATGTCGAGAGAACCTGCTAATTGACAGGTGTATCTGTATGACGCTGCAGCCCATCAACGCGTCCTATCAATGGCCTGGATTGCCTACCGGAAAACTTTCGATTCAACCTCTCATAGACTTATCATCTGTCTGTTGGAAAGCTTGAAGGTGCATCCACACATAGTGAGATGCATAGAGAGATTGATGCCTCTTTGGAAAACTAGATTTACTATCTCATCTGGAAATTATCGTGTGACAACAAACAACGTCACCTTCCAGAGGGGCGTCTTTCAGGGCGAATCCATGAGCCCGTTACTTTTTAGCATCACACTTCTGCCTCTATCTCTCGCACAATGAAATTCTTCTGGATACCTCTGTGGCGACACTAACCAGCGCGAGCATAAGGTCACTCATGTATTTTATATGGATGAACTGAAGCTCTATGCCACTGGTACAGGCAAACTTCAAACTGCCATAAATATCGTCAAGAAGTACACAGGAGAGATTGGGATGGACTTTGGATTGGATAAATGCGCTAAAATTCATCTGAAGGACGGAAAGATTGTTGGCGTTCCCGAGGACCCTGAGCTTGTGGATATAGGTGTTATCAGACATCTTAACACTGGAGAAACCTATACATACCTAGGCGTGCCTGAAAGCCGCATTCAGGACGTAACATCAGTAAAGGAGTCTCTCCGAAGCAGATTCAATGGACGAAGAACGAACTTAAGGCCGTTGATTTCACCACACGTAACAGCTTGCATATCAATTCGTCAGTTCCGCGATTATACATTTCACGCCGTCAAGGCGGACGCGGACTTCTGAATCTCCAGTGTCTTCATAACCGAATAGTTCTAAGTACAGCTTATATCGTAGCCAATGGCAGAGATCCTCTCCTAAAAATGGTCAGGAACCACGAGATGATTGGCAAAGGAGCGTTCCTTTACAAAGCCGCGGAGCAAGCGGCCGAAGCCCTTGGCCTGAATTTTAACATCATTAGTGAAGAAAGTGCATTACTCTATCTAGATGCTTCACTTCTGAAAGCCGAAGTGAAGAAAGCAGAAGTTCAAAAATTCCATCAAGAGCTACTCGACAAGAAAATGCACGGAAATTTTCACAGCAATGTAGAAAAACAGTCCTTGTCAAAGGAGCAAACTTTTGCTTTCCTCAGGTCATCAGGGCTTAATTCAGGTACAGAGGGTTTCATTTTCTCATGCCAGGACGGTGTCATTTCCACCTTAGCATATCGTGACCGCATTTTATGTCAAGAAGTTACCAGCGATAGATTAAGGGTGTGACATGAAACATAGGACACATACTATTCGGGTGCCACTCTCACGCGGCAAAGACTTATGTCCAAAGACACAAGAGCTCTAAGAGTGCTTTGCTACCATATTTGTCGCTCTTATGGCGTTGACCGCGACTCGGCTCTGCAAAAAGCTCCGAGGGGAATAGTCAATTGTCGAGAACAAAAAGTGCCGAATTTACTGGAACTACATGTTTTTGAAAATAGCGCCCATTACACACTCGGAGCCTAGCATTATTGTATTTGAATTTGAAAAACGAGCTGTGTTCGTGATCGAATTCTCGGCCCCGGTCGACTACATAAAAGTGGAGAGGCACAATAACCTTATAACCGAGTTGCGACGATTACACCCAGAATTTTAAGGTGAACAATTGTCCTTGTAATGTGTGCTTTCATAGGTGCAAAGCCATCACTGCTTCTTAACCTCAAAGCCGTACCCGCGTGCCAAAAACATGCCCATGGACTTGCGAGATGGATACAGAGAGCTGACATTCTTTGGTCGCTCTTTGTCCTCAAAACACATGAGGGTGTCGCCGGCCCGCCATTGTGATGCCATCGTTTTCTAAGGTCGCAAATCTCATGGTCGTGAGGTATGGCCATAGGTCATAATCACGCCCAAAATACGTTATGTATTGAAAATCTCAACAGAACAATCAAGGAAATCCACTCAATACAAGTTAAAAACAAAATTTTAATATTTAAAAACAGAAAAAAATGGTACACAGACATATCGGACAAACAGAAAGTGTGTTAAACTTCTATATATTCCAAATTAAGAAAAAAAACGCACACTTAGTCAAATTAGAAAAAGTAAAAAAAAATGGAGATTGATTATGTGAATGGTCTTAAATAAGAATCCAAAAGGCTCCAAGCCGCTTTCTACTTGGTAGTCCCATAAGTTACGGTCTATGCGGCAGGTGTTTTAAATCTTTTGCCATGATTTAGGTACAAAATTAGGAGCATGGTATAGTTTGCAGTTCGTCTTTTACAGCTGTTATCCTTACACAGCGGCGACGAGCGTTGGAGGTGACAACAGCCGCCACTGGATGCTTTCTTAAAGCTACCATCTGCCACTCCACGGGTTTTTAGTCGCTTGCTTCCTGAAAGTCTAGACAGTTTCTTACAATGCGACAGGTGTCTATTATTTGAGAAATTGTAGGCTCTGGAAGCTACGATCATGGTTCCTTAAAGCAACCAATCCCGACATAACTGGAACGTGTACGTCATCCCCGTCTGCTCATTCTGGCCTAGAAGGTAAGCAAGAGCGGGAAACTTACTCGAGATAACATCGTGCAACACTGTTCGTGGAGTCAGGTCTCTAGTAAAAAAAAAGTGTCTGCTATCGGCGCAAAAATGATAGGCATCAGCCTTTGTAGCTTAACAACTCATCAAAAAAAAAAAAATGCCAGGGTAATAAGTTAATAGTCATTTGAAAGCTGAAAGTGTTCCACGTAAATGAGCTTGAAGACGTTAATGAAAAAATTGTATGCTTTGCAGACTGAGAAATGTAAAAAAAAGTAAGTAATTTCTGGCACATTTAAAAAGAGTCAAGTTTTGAGCATTATTTCTTATACAAGAGGCAATGGGACAAATTTGAAAAAATGCATGAATATGAGGAAAACATTCTAATGAAGATATTAAAGCGATTCAAACATCAAGCTGTAACGGATAGGCTTTGGAATTATTTACAATCTCCCGGAAGGATGTGATTGTTTTATTTTGGTGAAAATCGGGATATTTTTGGACATTTTGTTTGGTTGGAAAGTAAGTGTTAGTAACCGGCAAGGGTGCATTTTTTTTTGCTGCTGGTCAGAAGAAGCGTCAATGCCTGGGCAAGAGTTCGAAAGCACAAGTCAAAGAAAGGCATCGGCGGTCGGCAGCAAAAAAGGCACCCCTGTTACGAACCAGCTTGTTATCAATTAATTAATCTTTGAGTTTCAATTTGGGGATGACATTGGTAGAGTGCCAAAAGAATTCGCTGGTAAGTCGGAGGTACGACAGACCAAGCTAACAGACTTAGATTGTTTATTTTATAATTTTAGTGGGTCCGTGAACTTCCTCCTAGAAGTTCCTCACTTATTAAACATTAGTGGTGGAATAGAGACAGGGTATCGATAAAAATGACTAATTTAGATGCATTTTTCTAATTATGTAGCTTTATTTAAAATTGAAGAATGATTTTAGTTTAAACGGAAAAGGGGAATGAGTGAGTGAGTGAGTGAGAGAGAGAGAGAGAGAGAACAATTCATCCCCCCAAACAATTAACGTGTACCGACCTTGTTGGACCAATCCTTCCGGATTCCCTGGATCCGTCTCGCGTCTTCACCCACCACAAACGTCACACTCGCGTGCCGCCCGAACGTTTGCCACTTTTGAACTAACAATTTAATTTATTTATTAATTGAAATTATTTTTGTGTAGTGTTATCATTGGTTTCCCCCTGCCGTTGTGGTCTCAGTAGGAGAGACCAACACACACAAAGTCTTCTGACTTTCCAGTCCTTTGTATTCAATTAGTTCGCGAATTCACTTATCTCCGGGTGCACACAGCTTTTTTAATTTTCACTCTATTAACGATTCGGTAAAAAAACCCGGTCTATTGCGTACTTGAATTTTTAATATTCGGACGGCAATCGCGAAGTAACGCGAGGGTAAAAGACGAAACGGAGCATGGAACCCGGGGGTTCCGATCGCGTACCTGACTTCCGAAGTCGGTGAAAAGTCGGCGTTGAATGCTAAAGTTGACGGAACGCGATTTACCTCGTCGATCAAAGTATGTATGATTTTAGTAGGGTTCTTAGCTGAGTCCGCACCTCGAGCGTGAGACCTCCATCCCGGCCGGATGCACTCCGCGTGACCACTATTTGCTGATTTTTGAAAATTGTTGCAATTAAGATATTTAGAAGGCACACGTGCACTGTTGCTATGCATGCAGCTCACTTGAATTATTAATTTAAAATTCTGAATCCTATACCTAATCAAGAGTGTAGGTCTTTTTAGATTTAAATGTTTATTATTGCAATTTCTGTTAATAAAGATTTTTAATTTATTGATTATTTTCAATCAATAAATAAATAAAGTTATTGCCGTTATTATTCGTCTACAATTTACTTTATTCAATACTCGGAACCGTCTAGCTTCCTATTCTGAATACAATTTGGATTCGACCAATTGATCCAAATATTCTATATCGATTCTACGCTATCGTTAAGCCTGAAGATTGTTATTATAATTTATTAATAAGTTTTAAGCTTGTTTAGTTTTTAATTTCGTGAGAGGGATAGTTCGTTGAAAGTTAAGAAAATAATCTATATAGCTTTTTGGTTTTTAATAACAATTACATTTGTTATTTAGCTTTTAGTGGTAGCACGGATCGCGACGAGTATCCGGAGAATATGATTAGAAGGAGGTTCACGCTCGACGTGTTTCTTTTCCCCTACGCTTTGCTGTGTCTTTGACTCTTCTCTCTCATTCTCACTCGCTCGGTACGCGGTCCAGTGTTTGCTAGATAATATAGATACATGCTATAAGCTAAAACGGAGAGGCAATCTACACGGATACAAGATGGATTATTTATATTGCGCATAGGCACCCTGATCTCGCTTCTGTTAATAGGTGAAACCCATTATAAGCGATGTCTACCGCAACACCCCCGCTGCTTTCTGACACTTGCTTTCCAACAAAAACAATGTCTAAAAATATCGCGATTTTCACCAAAAATAAAACAATCGCATCCTTCCGGGATATTGTATATCCCGGAATAGTTGTACATTTTTGTAATTTTAAGCAACAATTTGAATTATTTCTTAAATTTGTCAACTGCAAATTGTTCACAAATGTTTTCCTCGTATTCATGGATTTTTTCAAATTTTTCCCATTGTATAAGAAATAATGCTCTAAACTTGACTCTTCTGAAATGTGCCCGAAATTCCTTACTTTTTTTTTACATTTTTCAGTCTGCAAAGCACAACAATTTTTTTCACATTAACGTCTTTAAGCTCATTTACGTGAAACACTTTCAGCTTTCAAAAGACTATTTACTTATTACTCTAGCATTTTTTTGGCTGAGTTGTTAAGCTTCAAAGGCATATGCCTATCATTTTTGCACCTATAGTAGGTTTCACCTCTGGATACTTTTTTAGAGCTACCAATCTTTGTAGAATGTTAGGAGGAACATTGTTCGCGATGGAATGTATGTATGTACACGTAGCGTGCATAGTTTGATCATCCACTGAGAACATGTTTAAGTGCTTCTGGCTCTTGCTTGCATGCTCGGCAGTTGGTATCGCCTACAGGTACACTCATTATGCGCTCGCGGTGAACTAAGGTGTCTATAACGCCGTCTTGTCAGGCAAAAAGAAATACCTCATTCTCCGATCTCAATCTAGACTTGAGAAACATGTTGGTCAGAACTATCGAGAGTACTTTATTACGTATGATGCCGTAGAATTCACCATACAGGGCTCCTCTGCGGCCCTATCTGCGGCACGGTATAGAAACGCCGCAGCATTGACGACTTCATATTGATGTACGAGTCGCATAAGAGAATTTTTGCTATTTAGAACTGAGTAGGCTGTAGCCAGAACAGTTATTGGATATAGGCAATCCAAGCTTAGCAAGCCTCTACCCTCTTTATCTCGAGAAAAGTATATTCGAGGTACGGAAGATCTAGGATAATGACTTCAATGAGTTGTCATTATCTTGCGTGTGCTTAGGTCAAGTTGCTTCAACTCATCGACGTTCTATTTTACTGCACCAAACGTGTAGAGCAGTATAGGAACAGCCAGCATATTGGTCGCCTAAATCTTATTCTTTCCAGATAATTAGGAAGCCCAAATGTTTCCCAAAATTTGGCGGTACATTTTCTCAAGGGCCTTTTTTAACACACGCACATTTTGGGTTTCCGCTTGCGGCATTCCAAGATATGTATATGTTTCTCCATTACCAAGATGCTGAATGTTATTTCCGCCTATGAGTTGCACATACTGATTGTCACGCGATGATGTAGTTTCAAGTCTTCCTTGGTGTGGGTGTACGCAGGCACACTTGTCCAGTCTGAAGCTCATGCCAATCGCTTCAGAGTACCTATTTACCGCCTCCACAAGCTTGTTAAGGTCCTCTTTCGAGGGAGCAACGAGTTTAAGGTCGTCCATGTATAAAAGGTGGTTCACCTTATATTCTTTTCTGTTCGGCGGGCCACATAGGTATCCAGAGCTTTTTCCTCGGAGCACAATAAATAGAGGCAAGAGGGAGATGCAGAAAATTATCGGACTTAGAGAGTCTCCTTGGAAGAGCCCTCTCTTATATGTGATATAGCTGGTAGTCACTTGTCTTTTGTCAGATGTTATGACAAATCTTGTCCGCCACAAGAGCATAAGCTCTTTTATGCTTCTCACTATTTTTGGATGCACTTCCAGGCACTCAAGGAGCTTAAACAGTAGCTCATGGTTCGTGTTATCGAATGCATTATGGTATTCAATGCAAGCCATGGACAGATTGTGTCGATACCTGATCGATTCTTGGGTAATACACCTGTCTATTAACAGGTGCTGTTAATAGACTGTCCCTGCGAACTGTCAGCCCTCTCTTGCATCCACGTTGTTCAACTATTGCACTCCATACCGGCTCGATAGATGTTAATATCCTCTCTTTGAGGATGCCAGTGAATAGCTTGTAGCTGGTGTTCAAACAAGCTATGGGCCTGTAGTTCTTTGGACATGACACATCTTCGATCTTAGGGATCAATACCGTGCGTCTTGCCACTAGCCCCTGCGGGATGGGTTGTTCTCCGTTTAAGAAAGTAGTAAATATAGGAGCTAGATGTTGGTGTGTAGAAGTGAACTTCTTCCACCAAAAGTTGTTGATTTTATCTGGCCCTGGCGCTGAAAAGTTCTTAGTTCTAGCGATAACTCTATTCACTTCTTCAGCAGTAATTAGTGGACACTCTTCCCCTGGACCTTGTAACCTTTGCCTTTGGCAGAAGTTGCGAAAGATTGATATACCTGAAGCGTCTTCATTTAGCTGATAAGTATCTCTATATACTTGCTCCCAGAAGACTTAAATCTCTTCTCGACTAGGCGATTTTTTAACGGCACGTGACGTTTTATTGAACAGACGGGAAGGATGAGTAGAAAAGGTGAAATTTTCCTGAATCCACTTTACTCGCTGTTCCGTTGCTGAAAGAGATCTTATTTTTTGGGTCTAGTGCTGCTTGATGGTCAACAGTTTACACTTGTTCAGCGTGTGATTTGCTTTTCTTAAGTTTCGAGCAAGTGCCCGAACTTTTGGAGTGAATTTTTTATTTGATGTTATGTAGCTAATCACGCACTGAATATTCGACGCATGCCGTCTCGCCCTTTCAATTTTAAACTGAAGCTGTGTATTACGCTCGCGAGTCTTACAACGTGGTCTTGCTGGAACGGGTGGTATGTTCGCTGGAGGATGTTGCTCTTCTTCTTGCTGATAAGAGCTACCTATCCGTTTTTGCGAAAAAAGGATACCTGATTTCTTAAATACTCAGGCATTTTGTAAGCATATTCCGGGTGCATATTGATCCAACGGTCATGTAACCTTTGCATGAATCCTCTTCGCGCCGGTGAGCTTCTTTGCCAACAGGTAAGGATGTCCCTCCTGAGTTGGTCCGACCATTTAAATCGATGTTCTCGCGCTTGTCCCGGTGATCCCGGTTTTTCATCATAGCCAACGGAGTCAGTCAAGTGACTGATGATGTGAGGATGTTATAAGTTAATTTAATTATTATTATTATATCTCATTTTTGTCTTAGGCTTAAGATGGTTACAGCCCAATATGTCGAAGGCATTTTTTGTTAGAGTTGGATTATTGAATAGTCGTTTCAGACGTCTATCACTCCGCTGACACTCTTCGTCAAACATTTCTTCTAAACTCTTGCATTGTTATGGCTCTTTAGGCCTTGACGCTGTAGAGTCTCATTCACACATTTCCAAAATTCTTTCCTCGATCTGCTTCTAGGTACGCTACCATTCGCTTTATCAAAATACACGTGCTTTTCAATCGTTCTACATCCATTCTCTCAACATGACCAAACCAAAGTCTCCATGATGCTTTCACTTTGTGATAGACCACGTGTGCTGGAGCAGCTGCGACGCTTGGCGTCCAGCCATCGGTTTCTTCACCAAAAAACTTTTTGGTCTTCATGATTCGATGTTCTTCATGCAAGTCTCTAGAGACCATTCTCAGACATTTGCCCATGAATATAATGAATAGACAAGAGGATTTAACGCATACCTGCCACACACTCTACCAACCACGCAGTTGTACATTTAGACTTACACTCGCTTTACTGCCTGCATATATTTCATTTATTGTTTTTCGGAGCCAACCATTGACTCCATACTCTTTCAGAAGTTCCCAAAGTTTAATTCTAACCATCTCATCAAAGGATTTTTGCAGATAAACAAATACACCAACAACTTTTTTGTTTACTCTTAAACTTTTTTCTGTGATTTGTTTCAAGCTAAATATCTGATCCGTACATGATCTTCCTAGCATGAATTCACATTGGACTGCCCAGATCTTTTCGTTTGTTATTTCGATGACGTACAAATAAGCTTTTTTGAAAATAGTTTGCATACGTTACTTAGTAATCTGATAGCTCTATAATTAATGCAGCTAATTTTACCAGCTTCCCCTTGTAGATTTTAATGATAATCGCCTTTCTTTAATCATTTGGAACTTCACCATTTTCCACACATGTATACATCAACTCGCTCAGCCTTACAGACAAATACTCGTCACAGCTCTAAAGCATTTCAGAGGTAATACTATACACTCCATTAGCCGTACTATTCTTAAGGTGAAACGGTACGTTTGACTGAGTACATAAATGACTGCAGCGACATCTATAACAAAATCAGAAATACAGTCTAGTGCCCCCTGCCAAATATAAGTGCAAACTCATACCTGAAAATCTGTAGTATTCTGTTGGTAAAATTTTTGTCCTGTTAGAGAGAGAAACTTTGCAACGAGAGAGATAGACAATCTTCAACCATTTTTATTGCACCCTCGCGTTTCGTCTTAGTTCCCCGATTTAGCTTACCTGCTCATCTGCAGGGAAATATAGAAAATTGACAAATATTTCGTCTATACAATCCGCCTGAGAAATAATGTATTGGCATCCCGCATGAAGCAAAAAGTAAAACTCGTAAACTTGAACATATAAACAATTATTAAATAATTTTGTTAATAATAAAAGCTACTCTTATGACCTCAGACATAGGTAAAATACTGAATGTAAGAAAAATACTTGAAAA
>CAKNWW010336626.1:7066-20008 GCA_932074435.1 Andricus kollari | reverse complement strand
ATTGGGCCAATATTGTGCCGTATTTTCAGCTTTGGCAATTCGCACTTGGGAGGTGATGAGAAGTAAATTTTGAAAAATATTGCTAAAATGATCGTGAATCCTGTAAACGTAATAAATCTTCTGCTTGTATCGCTTCAAACAATGTATTTAACGGACACACCTAAAACACGGGAGGAGACTGTTTTGGCAGAAAAATTTAAACAATTGTTACTTGACACTATATTTCAATTCAATGTGGAAATACATGAGGAACAGTCTTTAGACTTTCAAGAACCGTTGAAAGAATCGGAAATTGAAATAATTGATGATGATGATGACAACAAAATCAATTGGACAGAAGAGAATGAACCTGTGGGAATTTGCTCGCAGAAAGACACTGATGTGGATTTTGAATATAAAAGAACAGCTGTTGAATACTGGAAAAACGCAGACGGAGGAAAGAAAAGAAGAAAATTTCACACTGTTCAACATATGTTCTGACGTCTATCTTCTGAACGTCAGTTAAGAAGGTGGGCTCAGCAAGTAGAAGCAGGGGGAACAAGAAAACATAAGTTATTTGAAATAACAGAATTTGTAATTAAAGAGTTTAATGATGCTCTCAATGCTGGGTTTATTGTTCATGACCGAGATCTCCGTAGGTGGGCTCTAGAAGCTTACAGGAATCAGAATAACAATGAAATGGTCTTTACAGCTTCCGGAAAGTGGATATATAAATTTAAAAAAGCTCATGGCATTGTTTCGAAAAAAATAACGAAATTTGTAACACGGAAATCAATAGAAGATAGTGAGGTATTGAAGCAGAAAGCAGTTGATTTCGTCAATGAAGTGAAGCCTTTGATAAAGCAGTACGGAATTCAAAATGTTTATAATACGGATCAAAGTGGCTTCCAATTGGAGCTGCATTCAGGAAGAAGTTTAGCAGTGTGAGGTCAAAAAAAAGTTGAGTGTGTTGTACAATCTATATCTTCGACCACGCACAGCTACACAATTCAACCTATCATCAGTGGCGACGGAAGATTGTTGTCTCCATTATTTATGGTCCTAAAAGAACCAAGTGGGAAATTTGGACCAGTAGTAGAAGGAACATTATTCAGATCATCTAATGTATTCGTAACGGCTTCAAAATCTGGAAAGCTTACATCAGGTATGCGAAGCTAATTTTATATTTTTCTTTATTTTTATAACTTTCAACATCTTTTCACATAACTTTTATAGACCATTTCAATAAGTGGATAAAAAAAGTATTTTTTCCTAATACTGGGAGTAGAAGTGTGTTGTTATTAGATTCATGGAATGGGCACTGTGTCGACGCTATAGAAAAACAAGCACCTGCTGGTAAAACTGGCATACCTAAAGTTATTCCAAAAGGAACTACAGGTATGATCCAGCCATTAGACGTTTATGGATTTCGAGTTTGGAAAAATTTTATTAAACGTTTTTCGGATGATGTTTTATTACATAATTATAAGATGAATCTTCACTTGAGAAACAATATTATTAAACTCCAATCTCTTGTTCACAATCAACTATCCTCTCCGGGATATAAAAACCTTTTCCAGTACTCATGGTATAAAAGTGGTTATGTAGATAATAGGCCGCAAGATTTTTAAAATCCCGTAGATTTTGTCTTTGGAGAATCTTCACAAATAAAATGTGCATATTGTGATGAAACGCCAGTTATTAGATGTTCTTGGTTTAAAAAATCATTGTGTATCAAACATTTCTTTGAAGATCACCATATGTGTAATAAATATGAAGAATAATATCTCGCAGAATATATCTAACTACCGTAAAACTATTTCATTTTCTACAACATATTATAGGAGACAAATAAAATAAATTTCTGTACAATTTTGTACTGACCATTAAACTGCAACTGTTGCAAACGATTGAGGAAATAAAAATTTAAATTAAGGGTTGTTTACCCTCTTTAAATCTGACACGGAGTGTGAAAAGATATAACGTCTTGTATTTTTTATGCCACTTCATTAAACAATCAAAAATAAAATTTTATTCGGATGATAATCAGGAATTTTTGTGTACGTTAGCCATAGGGGGTATTTAACCCCCCTTCTGAGGTGGTGATGGTTGGAAATTAATATTTTACTGCAATTTAATAACATAATTACAGTTTAAACAATATTTAAACTGCCTCCTAATGATTAATTTCTCTGGAAAGTATATTTCTAAAGTAATTATTCGAAAACTTTGAAGGGTGATTTCACCCCCTAAACATGAATTCTGGCACGTATGAAAAATACGTGTACCTTATTTTTTAGTGCTCTAAAACATACTTCAGAACGAATCAAATCGGAGGCGGACACTTGGGTAACCTTCCTTGTGAGTCAACTGTATGTCTTTCCGAAGACTCTTTCCCTAGGTTGCTTCACAAATTCAGATTTTGGCTGTTTTCAATGAATAAGCTAAATTTTTTCCTTAGAATTAACCAAGAATATCTTTCTGATTAATATTTTCTATGTTGATATAAAAAGACTTTCTGATGCCTCTTTTCTATGTTGCTTTGTAAATTTGCAAAAATTAATAATGATTTAAACAATTTTCATTAAAAAATCTAGAATTTGGCTACGTTTTAACAAATGGGCTACATTTCTTTACAGAATTAACTAAGAATCTCATTCCGATGACTTTTTTGTATGGTGCTTTCCGAATTCCCAAGAATTATTAATTATTTAAACAATTTTCATAAAGAAATAAGAACTTGGCCATTTTTCAACGAATAAGATCAGTTAGTTTAGTGAATCAAAATTTCTACGCTACATCGTAAATATACAATAATTATTAATTAGTTAAACAATATTCATAAACAGATTCAGAGGTTAGCTACTTGTCAACGAATAGACTACATTTTTTAACAGAATTAACTAAGAATATCTTTCCGATGACTTTTGTCTGTGATACTTTGTAATTTCTCAAGTATTATTAATTATTAAAACAATTTTTATAAACAGATTGATAGTTCAGCTATTTCGAAAGTAATAAACTCAATTTGTTTAAGGAAGCAAGAAAGTACGTATTTCCAATAAGACTGCCCTACATTACTTTGCACATTTGCAATAATTATTATTTACTTAATCAATTTTTATTAACATATTCAGAGTTTGGGTATTTTTCAAGGAATAGACACAATTTGTTTACGGAGTCAATTGACAATGTCTTTCTTATGACTCTATTCTTTTTTGCTTTGTCAATTTAAAATAATTATTAATTATTTAAACAAATTCAGAGTTTGATCATTTATCAACAAAGAGGCTACATTTTTTACATAATTAACTAAGAATATCTTTCCGGTAACTTTTTTCTGTGATACTTTATAAATTCCCGAGTACTATTAATTATTTAATCCATTTTTATCAACAAATCCGAGGCAACTAAGAATGTCTTTTCGAGGACTCATTCCTACTATACTTCGCGAATTTATAATAATGATTAATTATTTAAACTATTTTCCTGAACATATTCAGAGGTTGTCTATTTTCAAAGGAATCGGCTCAATTTTTTTACGGAAGCTACAAAGCATGTATTTCAAATAAGAATTTCGTACATTACTTTACACATTCACAATAATTATTTATTCATTGTTTTAACAAATTTCATAAAAAAATCAGAATTTGGATATTTTTCAACGAATAGGGTCATTTTTTACAGAATTAACTAAGAATATCTTTCCGATAACTTCTTTCTATTATGCTCTTCGAAATTCCAAGATTTTTGAATTATTTCAAATATTTAAATGAAGAAATTAAGAGTTTGGCAATTTGTCGAAGAAACCCTCCCGTCAAACCTCCTGCTCGACATTAGTTATAATGCAGCGAAGACACAACCAACCCGGTCGTATACTTCGCAGATGCTTATCCATCCGAGGGCTATGCGCGCTCGAAATGGCTTGACATATTCTACGGGTTTTTTTCCAAAGTTGCATTAAAATGTTTAGAGTTGCATAATTATTTATTCTGAATCGTGCGAGGGTATCCATGCGAAGCCATGTACAGATCAAAATTATTGAAGTAAAAATTAATTTCATAACATTTTATTGAACTTCACTTCTAAACAAAATAATTACATGGAAATAAATTGGTTGCGCGCGGAGCACGCGTATGAGGCTCTAGTGATGTTTAATTTGAGGTTGGCTCTGATATTGAATTTGAGCTGAACCGTGGTACTGGGTTTGTGGTTGGTTTTTTTATTGGGTTTGGAATTGGTTTTGGAGTTCATCTTGACACTGAATTACGGGTGAATTTTGGTATTGGTATTGGGGTTGCTTTTTATACTGAATTTGAGATTGACTTTCGTACTGGTATTGGGGTTGAGTCTGATACTTGATTTGGGGTTGATTTTGAACACGAGATTGGTCTCTATAACCATTTTGCGATTGTTCTTGTGTACTTAAGGTATTTTGATCATATCCATAATAACCGTTCTAACGGGTTTGGCGCTGATTATAAGCAATATTGGAATTTCCGAAATTATTTAATCCACCTTGGTTTTGTTTCTGTCTGGTTTCTTTAATACGCTGAATATGGAAACAGTTTTCAATGACATGACCGGGGCTTTCGCAAAATGTGCAAAAATTTGAATTTTGGGGTGCAGGTAGTTTTTCTAAATTTTCTCCTCTTTGTTTATCGTTAAATTTCGAACTTGTAGGATTCACTTAGTGCACTTTTGCTTTGCCCGTGTCTGAGGAGGACGTTACTCTTGTTTGATATCTTAATTTTTCTAAATTTGCAACATCTTTTTCATCTAATTCTATCTGGCAAGCAACATCAATTGCTTCTTTTAATGTGCTACGTTGAGATGTGATAACTAAATGTCGAAAATTTATTAAAAACCCATTGTTAAATTGTTTTAGAGAGTATTTGTCGTAATTTCTTATTAATATTTTTGCTTCAGCAGAGATTCGGTCATTTGAATTTGCTGGGTAAGTTTCTATTACTGCTTGTTTGTAATTTGCGATTATGTTCTGAACCTTACCTGCATAAATTGTTACTTTCTCGTCATCTATTTGGAATTTTTTTCCATTTCCGTCCTCAAAAAAGCTTCATTTGTGGGAATTGCAAATATACGTTTTAAATCAGTAATAAAGTCATCAAGGGTACTGTAAGATTGAAGTCGCGGTCTCAGTAAGACGTTTGCCTGATCCGATAACTTTGTTGAAATTAAATCGAGCAAATCTAACAACGGTTTCCCAGCGGGCACAAAATTTGGCGACGTCTATACGACATCGTTACGACATCTTTACGACAACTTTACGACATCCTATATCCATGTTGTTAAGGTGTCCTTGCGATATCTTAAAGACGTCGTACGATCTGACGATGCCTTTACGACATCGTAAAGACACGTTAACCGCATTGACATAGGATGTCGTAAAGTTGTCGTAACGATGTCGTAAACACTTCGTCAAATTTGGTGTCAACTGGGTTGTCTTTTAATCTGGCATGTGCTCTTTTGCATCCACGGATAAAGGATCCGACGAAATTTGAAAAAGTTGGTATTTGTGCTAAAACGTCATTGAGGGAAGGGGTTTTTGTTTCGCTGAATTGACATTGTATCTATATTCAGAGTACGGAGATAAGCGTCTATCAGGACGCTTGTCGCGCGAATTCTGCTCGTTCCACGGCTCAATTTTTGATACGTAAATTAAGAAAATATTGAGTAAATACTTCTTGCCTATTTACGGCAAAGATACCAACAATAATTTGCATTAAATTAACCATTCTTAATTCAGGTCTTGTGTCTAGAATGTGCTTTATCTTAACCTTTTTTTCTAATTCCTTTCTTTTCACATTCTCATCTTAATGAGCAGGTATTGGTTTTATGTGAAAAATGACTTTCGCGGATTCAATAAAATATCGACGTTTGGAGGCCCCCTGAGTCGGAAAAAATGGTTTTTACGAAGGTATCTGTCTGTAGTCTGTAGTATCGTGTAGGCATGATAGCTTTCGAAAGATTGATCAGATTTGATTGTGCTTTGACATACTTTATGAAGGCCTAAATTCTATGTACGGTGATTAGTAGTAATCAAAAAGACAAACAATTTATCTTGCATTTTCAAAATCCAAAAAAAATGAACGAAAATAAACATTTTAAGCTGAACAACGCACGATATGAAAAAAAGTCAAGAGTAGAAAAATGTTTCTTTTTGATAGCCCTACAAGATTATCGTAAGAGCTTTTTGAATTTTTTCGAAAAATCAAAAATTCAAATTTTGATCGCAGAAAAAATAATAAAAAATCAAAAACTCCATTTTGCTATCAAACTATGCAAGATAAAAAAAAATATACAGAAATAAAAATCGTGCACCTAAAGAAGATCTACAAATTTGTTATTAATCACTTTTTGATAGGATGCGTAGTTTTTGCTTCATTCGTGAAAAACAACATTAAAAATAAAAAAATTAACTTCTTGGACAAACGACACAACCTATGAGAAAAAAAGAATAGACTGAAGTTGCTCATTCAAAAAACTCATCATAAAAAAAATAATGTTTTTGAAGACGAGACAAGGAACAAAAAAAATAGGCAAACTTGTTCACCCAAAGAGGATGTACAAATTTCTTATTTATAATTTTTAGAAAGGGCGCGTAATATTTTTTCAATCGTAAAAAATAAGAATAAAAATACAAAAAATTAAATTTTTGGAAAAACGACACAAGAGACGAAAAAAAAAAATGAAAAGACAAAAATTTTTTAACCAAAAAATATCTAAAAATTTGTTATAAACTCTTGTTATAAAAATGCATTAAAAATTATAAATTCACTTTTTGGAAAAACGACCCAAGGTACCAAAAACTTTTATCTAACAAAATTTTTCGCCTAAATTATATCTAAAAATTTGCTCAGAACCACTTTACACTAGTATGCTTACTTTCAGTTTATATCATAAAAAATAACGTTGAAAATAAACAAATTAAATTTATGGAGAAATGACACAAGTTTCAATAAAATGTATGATAACAACATTTTTTGTATAGAATGCACACTTTTTTATAATCATAAAAACAAGACAATGAAAATAGGTATGTTTCAATACCAATGCATATTATGAATTGTGATAATATACATTCATTAAAATGATAGATTTTTCAGGGTAGCTGAGAATAAAAATTAGTGCAAAATAAGGAGCAAATATTGAAGTAATCATGAAAAATAAAATTTGTACATTATTTTGCAAAATCTGAATAAGTAGTACCAGCTTGAGATACAGAAATAAATATGATATACATTTGATATAATAGTGTTGAACATAATGTAGAAAACTTCCGATTTTGCACAAAATCGAGTGCGAAGCACGAGATACGCGATGAGAATGTGTTCGTTAAAGCCAAAAAAGCTTTAACAAAAGAGAATTCACAATCACCAAATTACAGTTGTTGATGATTTGACCTTTAATTTTAAAAGGTCTGGGCGCAAATGTGGGGGAAATACAAAGACCGAGCGCGAAGCGCGAGAACCAACTGTCGCCCGCCCTAGGCGCGCTCAAACTTGCAAGCCACGCGCACAGCGCGCGATAAGACTGTGCCCGCGCAGCCGGCAGATTTTTAAAATTTTCCTTTATCGATATTTCGTTGCCTTTATTCGTTCAAAATTTCAAGTGAAATTATGTTCGTCTCAAAAAACTATACTTTTTTTTAAATTTTGTTATTAATTTTCTGTTTAAAGTTTCTCAGATTTATCCTGGTAATATTCCAAAAATCTGTTTCTTGAATTTTCCTTGCATCTTCGTTTATTTGGTTCAACTTTTAATCGTCACACTCTCTCAATCTAACTCGATCCGTTCTCTCCTAAAGGTTAATATGTACTGCCTCGAGAAAGGTGCTAAATCGTCGGTGCACGTATTGAAGATTTTACTCGGCGGTGACAATCGCCAAGCATCCCTTGACCGCGCGACCGCCCAAGGTGGTAATCCTAATCTTACAATTTTGCCGACAGCAGCATCCGTTCTGACGCTAGTTGCGAGCGGATTTAGCCAAATATAAATATTCAAGGTCACATTGCGTGATATGCACCATTGATAATTCAGAAATGGTTGAATTTAAAACGTCTAGAAATGTTCTAATTATATCAAATCAAAATTGTTTAATTTAAAACGAGTATTATTTGAAATAATCGAAGCACAAAAACAGTATGATATTTAAAAAAATTTAAATACGAAGTAAAAGAAAGTCAATTCCTATATTCTTCAATAAAAAACAACATTTTTTGTGTTTATTTTGGTCGCAAGGAAAAACTTATGTTTCTTCATTTAACAAAAAGTAAGAGAAAGAGGTTTGTAAAATTTTCATACATTTTTACATCAATTAAATATTATATGGAATGTATAATTAAAGAAAAAATATTTAAACTGTATTCAAAACTACGCTTAAAGCCCTAATGTCAAAAGCTGGTTTTTGCTAGTGTTTGAAAATTATTTAGATTCTAGAGTTCTTGTTTGAATTTCGGTCTAATGGAACAATAATTATAATAATATGTCTAGCATAATGACAATCGTTATTAAAATTTAAACTATAGAATCTTCAATGTGGACAGACAGACCATCGTACTTCATCAGCTAATTTTAAATATATTTAATTTGCATAGATTCAGCGAAAAAATATTTCATCTTTAAGGTTTTATTTAAATCATAAATATTGAAAAAACCAAAAATTCGCCTTGCATAGATTAATTGAACAAGAAATTTCGATGGATCAAGGCAAATGAGTTAAAAACGTATATTTATTTGTCAAAGTGTGCGACGTTTCGTTAACATTGGTTCGCCAACCTCATCAGGCTAATTTATTAAAATAGAGAAAAACCACATAAACAACACATATTTTAAAAAGCACATAAATTAAAAACAAATTTTAAAAAATTACCGCTGACATTCCCTAGTTAAAATATAAATTTTAGCATGTCCAAGTTAAATTAAATATGAAGGACCCATTTTGTTTCTTTGAAATGACAGTCTAAAGTCAACTGAAGAAACAAAATCTTGTGTCGTTGTCATATATCCGTACTGATACACATAGTCGTGGATAATATAAATTGAATTCTATCTTATGGAAAGTTAAACACCGAAATTTAATTTCTGCAATAATGGAAAATATATTTTGCTAAGAGCATTAATATCTTCTTTTGTATTAATATTATTTGAACTGCTGTTTATATGGATCATCTCGGAAATCATTCTTTTTTTATAGTGGGGTTCTCGATCTATAATTTTACATTGTCCCAATCAAATGTATGACCAAAATTATGTTGATGTTTATGAACAACCAACTCTACTTTTTTCTTATTGGTATGTTCTTTGATCCGAGATTAAAAAAAAGTTCTTTTACTTAACGATAATTAAATTTAGTTCTATTCACAAAAATGTAATACAAAACACCAAATTAAATTTGAATCCTTATTTTCTAATCAATATAACCAGTTGATGATAAATAAAGATCATTGGTTTGAAAATTTAACAGAGACTCAAATACCGCAAGATATTATTGACATTGTCTCCTTAGGACCTGATTGTAACCTCGCTTCCAAATGTTCAACACAAGAAGTTATTGATACTACCAAAAGTGTAGAATCAGTTCTTCAATCGTCAGATCTACACAATGACCCTAAACATGAAATTAGAGACAAATTAACGAATAATATTAGTAACACTTTAAAGAGAGATATTCATATAGCCAAAGAAGACAGAGAAATCTCAATAAAATTAAATAAGACCAAAGATTTTTTGAAAAATAACTCTTGACATCTTTTTTACGAATGCTGATAAAGGTAACCTTACTGTTTGTTTAAAAAAATCAGTTTATAACTGAAAAATGACTTATTTGCTTTCTGACACATCTACTTACATTCCTGTAAATAAGAATCCTTTGAAAAAACTGCAGACAGACCCATGAAAAATTTTTAAAAATCTCAATGACAATCATTTTTACATTCTCATCTCAATGAGAAGGTATTGGTTTTATGTGAAAAATGACTTTCGCGGATTCAATCAAATGTCGACGTTTTGAGGCCCCCTGAGTCAGAACAAATGGTTTTTACGAATTGGATTGTGCTCTGACATACTTTTTGAAGGCCTAAAAAGAAAGAAAGAGTTCGTTAACCAGCTATTTTGGATGAAAATTAAAAAAAGTGAGCACATTTCGAAAATTTTTGAGACCACTTTTTCCCTTATTCGAAAATTCTATGTACGATGATTAGTAGCACTCAAAAACACAAACAATTTATCCTGATGAAATTTTTTGAAAACATAACTTATGGGAGTTATAGCATTTTCAAAATCATAAAAAAAAATAAACGAAAATTAACACTTTAAGACGAACAACGCACGATATGAAAAAAGTCAAGAGTAGAAAATTTTTTCTTTTTGATAGCCTTACAAGATTATCATAAGAGCTTTTTGGGGCTTCCGTTTCCGGTACCGATCGTGAGAGAGCTCTTTTGTGTCAAGTGTTGGTTTTTTGGCTTTGGTGAACGGAATCAGCGTGTGTGGATGCAGAAAGGGCAGTGAGTGCGGAGATCAGGTGTAAGGGATGAAGGGTGAGTGAAGGCAAAGGTGTAAAGGATAAAAGTAAGTTGTGTGAAAGGAAAATTGGAGCGTGCTAATTTTTTGAGGTTAGGAGTGGAAATATAGTTGTGGGGCTAGGGGGGCAAGAGGTAGGCGATTAAGGAGCGGGAAAAGTCACGGAGAACTGGGTAAGGTAGAATGCCGACGGAAGAAACAAGAGATGACGAAGTTGAGGGCGTGGTTAGTGGGGGGAACGCGAATGACTACAGTGTCAGCAGCGGCGATGAGAGGTTCCAAACACCGAAAAGGGAGGGGATGGCAGCGAGAGATGAACCAGGCACGGGTCGTAATCGCGGGAGACCCTCAAACTTGCAACGCCTCAACAAGCTAGGTAGCGCGGGTTCAAATAGAAGTCTGGATGAATGGCAGAAAAAGGTGAGCGCGACTAGTAGTGAAGGGGAAGATAAAAGAAAAAGAGACAAGGAAAACAAGAAAATTAAGATTAAAAGAAAAGCACCAGAAAGAGATAGGGGGGATGGAGGAATGTTTGAGAAATTAGAAGCCCTCATAAAAGGATTTAGAGAGGAAACAAGGAGGAAACTGGATTGTATGAATAGGCAGAGTAAATACGTAAGGGGGAAGTGAGAAAAGTAAGAGAAATGTGGGAAGAGTGGGATAAACTATGGAAAGAGGAGAAAGACAAGGTTTAGGGTAAACTAGAGAGCATCGAGAATAGACAGAGAGAGGTTGACGAACAGAGAAATAATGAGATAAAACAGTTAGAAGAACGGGTAAGCAACTTAGAAATCAGGAATGAGCATATGGGGAAGGAAAGAGAGTGTGCGGAAATAGTAAAAGGGAGCAATAACTTGCGAAATGAGAATGAAAGATTGAGGAAAAGAGTGAATGACATTGAAAGAAGATTGGAAGGGGAAGAAAGGGCGAAGAGGAAAAATAACATAGTAGTTACGGGATTGAAAGTGGAGAGTGAAACAGGGGAAGCCGAGATCGAAAATCTTTTGAGAGATATTGGGATTCAGGTAAGGGTGGAAGGAGTTAAGAGAATAGGATGGACGAATGAAGGGAAAGAAGGAATGTCTCTAGTGAAAATAGGGAGTGATGAGAAGAAAAAGAAAAGTATGGAGGAAAAAAAAGTATTGAGACAGAAGACGGGAAAGAATTGAAGAGGATCTGACATGGAGGGAGAGAAAAAGGAGATGGCAAATAAAGCAGAGGGCATGGATAGAGAGGAAAAACGGGCGCATGGTATGGATAGGGAGAGACAGATTATGGATAAATGGGGAGGAAGGGTTCTGGGACGAAGAAGTAGAAGAAATAAGGAAAAAGGGAATAAGAGTAGAGAAAGGTAGAAAAAAGGAAGATGCAAAAGAGCTTAGAGATCAATAAGAGGGGTTTCCAAACAGCAAGGTGGAAGAAAAGTGAGGAGGATAGGTGAGGGAAGGGAAGATAAAAACGTGAAAATAGCTTTCTGGAATGTGTCAGGCTTAAAGAATAAGATTGAAGGATTTTGGCGGGAGTTAGAAAAATGGGATGTGATTATGATGAGTGAAACCTGAGCGGATGAGAAGGAGTGGAAGAGGATGAAAAGGATGTTACCTAAAGGTTATGTGTGGACAATGCAAGAAGCAAGAAAGGAACATGTCAAAGGCAGAGGAATGGACGGCATGGTATCAGGGTTGAGGAAAGAATTGGCAGTAAGAGGGAGAACAGGAGAGGACAGGGAGGAAAAGGATGGAACAATGGTAAGAAGGATTTTAATTGGAAAAGTCAAAATAGCGGTGGTTTGTGTATATAGAAGAAGAGTGGAAGAGGAAGGCTCGAGAGTAATAAGGAGGTGAATGGAGGAAAAGAAGGAAGAATTGGTTTTGAGAGGAGGTGACTTGAATGCCTGGACTGGAGAGCAAGGGGGAGGGATTTGGGATGAAGAAAAGGAGACCTATATAAGGAACTCCAAACATAGGGAGACATACCGAGAGGGGAGGAGGTTACTAGACGTAATAGGAGAAACAGGATGGTTTATATGTAATGGTAATATGAAAGGAGATGAGAAA
This sequence comes from Andricus kollari, assembly GCA_932074435.1. Classification (NCBI taxonomy): domain Eukaryota; kingdom Metazoa; phylum Arthropoda; class Insecta; order Hymenoptera; family Cynipidae; genus Andricus; species Andricus kollari. Next base: position 7,427 of record CAKNWW010336626.1, on the reverse strand, counting down.
GGAGAGATCATTTTCATAGGTAAGGGAGAAACAGTGATAGACTACATACTGGCGGAAGAAAGAATGAGGAATATGATAGGCAGTATGAATGTGGGAAATGAGATAGGGTCCGAGCACTTCCCGGTTATAACTACACTGAAAAGTGGTGTCCGTAAGCGTGGAAGATGGAGAAAGGAAAGAGTGGGAGAAAGGAAAACGAAAATGGGAGTCTGGGAGGTAGATAAATTAAAAGAGTTTTAAAAAAAATCGATAAGGAGAATGTTAGGTATGAAAAAGAGGAGGGAGTAGACTCGTTAATTGAAAGGCTGAAGGGGTCGATTGAGAAAGTAAGGGATGAGATAGGTGCAAAAGAAGAAAGAGA